>JASANE010006979.1:0-25335 GCA_030248225.1 Trileptium ribeirensis
TAGGGCCAGAACTGGTCCTAGTACATATATACTGTGCGAGTGAATTCACATTGCCACATCAGGTGCATGCCATCAATCTATGTTTACCTTTACGTCTTTGACAACATCAAAATGGTTTCCTCCTGCAGGCAATGTACGGAGTTGCCTGTCTTCATCCATCAATGGCTTATAGTAATGCCATTGAGTGTGATAGATAACATATAGATAACATATGGTCATCGGCGTTGTCGGTAGGCACATACGCTACTACAAGGCAAACGTTGCGAAATTACCCGTTCCAAACCCTGAAAATTTTAAGAAACGAGAAAGTTGGGAAAGTTTTTGGGAAACTGAAAACCTGGCAAATCTTAGGTACAGAAATTTTGAGAAATTTTCCGTTGGGAATTTTTTTTGAGAAATAGGAAAGTAGGAAAATTTTGGTAATTGAAAAAGTTAAGAAATTTTCAGTCACAAAAATTTACTGGAAAGAGGAAAATTTAAAATTTTGAGAAACGAGAAATTTTGAGAATTGACAATGGTTTGGGGGTTCTCGAAACTAGGTAAATTTTAGAGGACAGGAAGGTTGGAAAGTTATCAATACTGTTGAATTTTAGGAAACTGCAAGGCAATAGATTTTAAGAAACCAGAAAGTTGGGATAATTACCTTTAAAAGATTTTAAGGAAATTAGGAAGATGAGAAATTTTGGAAGGCGGCAAAATTGGGAAATTTTTTCGCTGCGAAATTTTTCGGCGGACTGTAGTAGAATTTTCGCTGTGAAATATTTTGGTTGAATGTGGGGAATTTTGGGAAACGAAAAAGTAGCGAAAGTCCCCGTTCCGAAAATTTGGGAAATTTTAATAAACAGGAAAGTTGGGATACTTTTAGAAAACAGGAAAGTGATTAGGTTTGGGGAAACGGAAAAGTCGAGAAATTTGCCGTTGGGAACATTTTGGGAAATGGGAAAATTAGGAAATTCCCAGCAAGATAAAATTTTCGGAAACTCGAAACTTGGAAAATTTTGAGTTGAGAAATTTCCTCTTCGGAAATTTTGGAATACGGAAAACGAAATTTTAGAGTACGGGAAATTTTTAATTTTCAATCTTTGCGCTTCTCAGATATTGTTGCAGATACGAAATTTACAATTTTCCAACTTTCCAGCGCTTCTGCCAAAGTTTTGATAATGGAAGTTTTCTCAACTATCCGTTTTCCCAAACGTTGCGAAATGGGTAATGTCTCGTTTCCCAAAATTCCAAATTTTCGGAAAATTTAAAAAGCAAAGAAGTTAATAAAAAACATGAACTTGGGGATATTTTGAAAAATGCTAAATTGTAACAGCCCGATTTTACGAAAATGATAAAGCGTTTGTAACGTAGCAAATTTCGTAGGTAACAAGGGAAATGGACGACCGGATACCGGCAGAGTGTGGCCTCTATAGGGATTGATAATTATGTAACATTGTATTTGTTGTAAGAATAAACAATTGTAATTTGTTTGTGCCGTACTTGTAAGGTCACACTCCACCGCCCAAATGTGCACGGGGTGATTTTGGCACCGAAAACGGAAAACAAGTATCACGATTAGGGGTGTCCGGTCGATCCTTATGAAATGGGATGTCGTATTTTGTACATAATTCGATGTATTTTCGAGTATTATATTGTATGATGTATATTTACGGTATAGAACGGGTGTGCGTTCGGAGAGGCCGGGGACCAAAGGATGTCGCAGGGTTTTTGGTGTTACACGAAAACTGGTCGCCCTGGGCCGATCCCAGCGCACACGCCGAATTGTCATTATCTCACGATATCTGCTGTGCATTAAGTACTCGTCGCATATGTGGCGTATATATATTATATTTGGTCAAGGAATACTCGGACGAGCCCAAGAAAGGTCGTAGGTGATCGAGACCCTTGACCTAAGAGAACCGAAACAGAGTATTTTAGGATACAAAATTTTCTAAGGCTTTATTTTAGGGTGTAACGATAAAAGTTCAATTTTTAACTTTTCTTAGGGACACGGGGTCGACTAAACCATCTTAAGGACTCTCTAAGGGTGCCAAATTGTGCAGGCGGGTCGAAAAGTTTGGTTCCCCTAAATACTTACGGATCCCCGAATAGGCGCTTAAGCCTCCAATTTTCTACGTTCAAAAAGACAACCAAAATAAATAAAAGTTCCTGATTTTTGAAGCCTGGGACACTTATCGGGTTCTCCCCTAACTGTTTGGTCGAAAATCTGGGCCGCCCACCCCCTCGGGTCCGCTCAGGATCCCCTAAACTCAAACGGAACATCAAAATTTGGAATCTTTGCCTCCTAAAACGGCCTCTAACGGGCCTCTTATAGGAGCTACAGTAAATTTTAAACTTTCATCAGTAGCCGGCCTGCCAGGGCATGATTCTGGTCATGCCCCCGGCCGCCTATTGGCGAAAATGTGCCGATATCCCTATGAGCAAACGGCGCCCTGAGCGCCGTTATATTTTGTTTTTAAAATTTTCTCGCACCGACCAGTGCGAGGTTTAGTTGTTTACGTGCCTTCTTGGCACGTTTCGGCCACTGTCCATTATAAGCTGCTGCTGCATACAAACTCGCCGCTGCTCGCTGCACTTAAGAGGTCTACATCTTACTGTTCTTTGCTCTACGAGGGGGTTTGCTTTAATTAGTCTTATCTTGTTGATATGTATACTTGGTTATTGCTTAAAATTGGGATTTATTTTAAAATTATGTTGTATGTATATGGTTTGTGCCGCGGCTTTTCAAGTTGCTCTGTTGTTAGGGTTGCCGCTTCTGAGACCAGTCCAAAAGGAGAAATTCCGAGTATAAAAGAAGACGGCACCCTTTTAAAATGGGACCAGTCGAGCGGCTCACTTTAAAATTCGACGTTTGTCGGCGGTTGTCGCCGTAGTTTTTCTCTTCTATTTTTCGTTTCTCTTGCTTTCGTCGGTTTCGAGCCCGGGTGGACTCTTCGACCTGCAGACGCGTGGAAGAGGTCCACCCGGGGTTTTTACCTGCAGGATTTTCGAGTTGCCGCCGAGCTTAAGACTAGGGACCACCCTTGCGGGTGCTGTGGTGTCCGTCGGATGCCTCGCGCTCCCGTAAGTGTTGTGCCCGCGCTGTGGAGAGGGGGTTTGAGTTTTGGGCAAAATTGGGGCCAAAATCGTGACAAAGTTCGAAAATGGGGATGTCCTCTCGTGCTGGACTGGTTCCCCACCCCCTGGGTTGTATTTATCGTTAGTGCCCAGTATGTGAATCGTTTTGAAGAGTGTTATAGCGTATTATGTTGTTTAGTTGCGACCGCTCAGGTGTATGTTGAGCTAGGTGCCTGCCGGGTGCATCGCATAGGATTCGAAATAATCTATGAACGTCATTGTCCAAACGTTATCAAAGAAATTGGAAGGCCACGTTTTAGGAGTCCATGGTTGTCTCGGGTGGACTCTTCGACTGCGGACGCGTGGAAGAAGCCCACCCGAGGTGCCTAATAGAGTTTTTCGAATGTTCTCATTTAGTCATAGGAAAAGGGGCAGCCCTTGCGGGTGCCATGGCGTCCACCAGAGGCCTCGCGCTCCCGTAAGTGCTGCGCCCGCGCTTCTGCGATTGAGATAGGCGACCTAAAAATTTCGCAGGATTAGAAGTGGCGACAGAATGTCACTTGTTCAACGCGAGGATAGGTCTAGGACAAGGCTTCAACGGTAACACTTTGGGCTAAGAGTTCCGCGTTTCCAAAAGACCCCAATCGAAGCTCATAAGATATTCTTTCGTTATCCAAAGGAAATTGCACCGCAAAATTGGGAATAAAATTTCTTACTACATTCAAGTAATCCGCACGTGTACCTTGCATCTAGGGAAGGTCTTGGCTTTTTATAACGTAAATAATTACCTCGTAGTGCACACCCGATTGGGTGACATTTGCGTTTTGTTCTTGTTTATATGGTTGGTCAAACAGGGAAAACCAAGGAGTAGAAAATTGTGTGTGTGATTTTATTAGGCGAAGATATTCTTTCGTTATCCAAAGGAAATTGCACCGCAAAATTGGGAATAAAATTTCTTACTACATTCAAGTAATCCGCACGTGTACCTTGCATCTAGGGAAGGTCTTGGCTTTTTATAACGTAAATAATTACCTCGTAGTGCACACCCGATTGGGTGACATTTGCGTTTTGTTCTTGTTTATATGGTTGGTCAAACAGGGAAAACCAAGGAGTAGAAAATTGTGTGTGTGATTTTATTAGGCGAACTAGTTACGATTTAAATCTAGCTCTTTGTCTCAAGAAAAGTGCACGACCCCCATTTAGGTGCTCAATGTTGTTTGATTTAGGCTCCTCGTCTTCCTCCGGCTCGTTACCCCATGATGCTCGCTCCCGCCATGCCGTTTTTTTATCCCCGCCACCCTATCCCCGCGTTTCGCTCGAGTATCTGCTTCGGCCTTTTAGTGTTAAATTTCGGCTGCCTCCATATCAAGTGCAGTGGCTCAACTACGACCGAGTTCGCCGACCCACAGCGTTTCCCAGCCCGGCGCGCACCCGCACCTCGTCTGTCCCTCGTTACCAACACTCCTAGGTACAAGTGTTTAGCTTTCGTAAAACCAGCGTCCTTCCGTGTTCCCGAATATTTGTACACATATAGGTCCGAGTAGGTTCAGTGTGTCCAGCCCTAAGTGGAACTAAAACGCGCCTCTGCATAACAAGGGCCTAAGGGTTAGGCAACCATCACTCGGCTCAACGGAGCCTCCCGCGAACATGCCCTACGGCTAGGCAAATTTTTTATCCTTGCATAAGGCATAAGATTTAATCACAGAAATAGAGGGAATGACGGGTCAGCCTTATTACCTGTGAGCAGGCTTAGGAGATGACCCTCCCTCAGGGGACCTGCATACCACTAGACGCGTGGGCCAACATAGGGGCCAGGCCGAACACCCTGGTTAACCCGCCGACGGCCTGCTAAGCTAAGCGATTCCCATCGGTCAGATTAGGGTCCACCGGGAAGTCGTGTAAGCCGGGGTTGTCCAGGCACCACGGTGAATATTGAGAGTGGTGCAGCTGGGATCCCTTAGGGCCAGAACTGGTCCTAGCTAGTACATAAAAGTGGGGGCCACGCCGTGAGGCGTCAATAAGCTTTCAGGATAGGATTTTTTCAGATTAGTTAGTTATCGGACCTCTCGCATGCTTCAGCAATAACGATTAACTGACACCATATCAACGACTTTAAATTGTTCCCGCCGGTATCGGGTAGTTGTGTTAGGCCTCGGAGGTTGTTCCTTTTCACTCCTTGGTCTACGAGCCAAGACCGATTGTGTAAAATTCTGTATACAATTGTGTTAGGCGCAAAATTGTTGGCTGTTGTTGTGCATTGTACTTAAATGTAAAATTCGACTTGTTCGTAGTGCTGCTGGACGTGGTATGTTCTGACTAAAACATTTGCCGTTGTGCGCGCCTAACCCGGCACGGAGCGAAATTGGAAGCCGGTAGGAGGAATATCACCTTGTTGCTCGCGGGAACATGTATCATCAGTGAACATTGTGGCTCCGCTCCGCCTTGTTTACCATTGGATTGTGGCAATTGTTCTAGGCATGTTGTTATTATTATTTCTTAGGATTTGTCGCTATCAGATCAAGAGCTCTTACTAAATTAAAACTGTATCGTTATTCGGCGTTAGTCGCTACTCGCAACGTCTTTACGCCAGTTTGAAACTGTCATTTCTGGTATTTGGTCGTTACTTTGCCGACATAACTCAAGGTTGGACAACTGAACTGTAGACGCCTGCCCTCGCAACAGCGGTTTGACTATTTAACGACTACTATCATTTGGTCGAGCCAGAAACTATCGTGGGCGCCTCACTCCTCGTGTCCACTATTCCCACCAACGCCTACTGCGGTCAGCGTTCGATCGGCCACCGACTAGCGGGTTGTCATCCAGCACTTGTTGAGAGCGACAGCGAAATACAACCTCTGGTCGTGATCCTTAACAGCTACATTCTAGACGAATCGATCCAGCTGGTGATATACGAAATCGAAATTGTGCACGTGGAACTGACCGGGTTTGCGAAATAACATTGTGGACACTCGTGACATTCAAGAACAATTGAATCAGAGTCAGTAGTAATTGTTTGTAACCTAGTAGTAATATTTTTACTCTAGTTTTGTATGCATTTGTCGGAAAATTATCTTTCAGTGCTTGTAATTCACAGTGTGCCTTTTGGCGAGTTTTTAACATCTATAGTAGAGTATAAATCCGTGCAAGTACCTCCAATTTTACCTTGCTAAAGTTCATAATTTCGTGTCGCTAGTTCGAATTGTTATTCGGGAAATTCTGACCCTTAAGATTAAAGAGATTTGGGTCGTTGTCAAAGACCTCGGTTAGTTTCAGTCGACTGTAGAACAGAAAACTGTACAAGGGCAGTGAAAGCGGTCAGGATAGCTGAGTAATCAACTGAAGCCGCTTTGAAAGTGAGCGGACATAAAAAACTATAACACAGCGAACAAGAGTTAAAAGCTGCAAGGTATTGAGTGTACTGTGATACGTTGACCTTAGCGAGTCGAAGCAATCAAGGAAACGATTCAAGTAAAATTCGCGCAGCGAAAATTTTACACATCCAGTCGCATACCTAAGGAATAAGCACACGAGTATTTTAGTGAACTGAAGTTCTGCTCAACAGTAAAGAATTCCGCAGCAAAGTAAACACGTATAGAAACGTATATATCATATCATCCGTACCCACGTCGGACTGGAACCACGGACGCCACACAAATTGAAACAAATAGGAGTTGATAATCAAATTCGGATCAAAAATGTCATTGCAAGCGAGCGCGAATAGAACGCCAATAAGCAGCGCAGCGGGAACGACGAATATAGGAAGTGGCACTGCCACTACGGCTGGTAGTACAAATGGACCAAGTCCTATCGCTTCGGGAGACCCTCTGGTTGCAATTCTGCAGGAGTTGACGCAGCGAACAACGACGGCCCCCATCATTCAAGTACGGGATATCTCGCCATTTTCAGGAGCCGACGGACAGGACTTTGAAGCCTGGTTGGCTACGTATGACAACTTGACTGACGCAAACGGGTGGACGCTGGACCAGAAATTGATCTGCTTTCCAACTGTTTTGAAGGGGGAAGCCCGCAAAATATACGAAAGCTTCCCTGACTGCCAAAAGCAATCTTATGAGGTCTTTTGTTATAATATGGGCTTCATGTACTCGTCATCGCAACGTGACGAAGACGCTTTAATAACGCTACGCATGCGGGTACAAGGGGACCGCAAATCGGTTGCACTGTATGGACTTGACTTGCAAAACCTTGTGGACAAAGCGTTCCCGGAGGTCGAGGGTGAACAACGCGACGCCCTATTACAGAAATTTCTCCGACAAGGACTACGACGGGAATTAAAATCTGGAGTAATAGGAAAGACATACCCGTCTTTTAAACACATGATGGACAAACTCAAATATAAGGAGGACGCCATTGTAGCATCTCAGAAAGAAGTAGTAGGGATACCGGTTCGCAAAAGCAGTAAACAGTAAAAGCAGTTCGTGAAAGCAGTAAACTGCATGTCACAGGGAGGTGAGAATACCCAACTAGTAGATCAAATCCGCGAAGCGTTAGATGAGAATAAGCGCACTGCAGCCAGTAGTGATGCCACGATCGCTCGGCTTATTGATCTGCTAGATAAACGCACCGAACAGCACCAGCTGAACGCGGTGATGCAGAATAGTGTGACCCCGGCAGCCGGCGCTAACGCTATCCCAGCGGCACCTATAGGCAACCAGTGCTTTCGATGCGGTTTCATAGGCATTTCGCACGGGAATGCCCGTACTACCAAACTGACGTGTACGACCAACTCCTAAATGAATACACCCGTTTGTCAACACGCGTAGCCCCAGGCTACATGCCGAATAAACCCGCACCCATTAACGGTTATCCTAGCGCACCCACGCAGTACAGCAACCGCCCCCGATACCGAGTAATTGAACACCGATGAGCAGGCCGATCTTCGCGACGCGATGAATGGAACCATTTGCGAGGACCTGTAGGGTACGGGCAGCAAGGATATTACCGCCCTGAACCTACTCCGAATACGTACGGAAACTATGGCCGAACTGAATACTACAACCGATCGCGTGGCCGCGATACAAACGGACCTAACAATTGGCATAATAGCTATAATGCTGCACCCAATGCACGTTACACAGGCCCACCAAAACAATTGTCTGCCGAAGCAGCACCATTCCGCCCGCGCACACCTAGCAACGGTTGGAGCAACGCTAACCAAGTAGGGGCAGCCCCTCGAGCAAGGCCTTCGCAGGCGCCCATGAGTCAAAATGAACCATCAGGTTGCCGCAATGCAGGAGTTATGTCAGTAACTAGAGCAGCTGACCCCGAGCTTGCGCATCGTCTGGATGTTATGCGACATGAAATCTCAACCTTAGAGGAGCGTGCGGGACCTGGCTTGAGTGCCCGATCGGCCCAAGTAAATGCAATGATCACCAGCGATAACGCAATACCCATGTATGAGAACCTGAACTTTGAAGAGGAAAATGAAGGTCAGGACGAATTGAAACCCGAATCAACACCATATCAGCTAAACCTATTGCAAACGAACAGAACACCAGCACGAGTATTGCCGCAAACGACCAGGTCGTGGGGCGACAATGGAGAATACAACGCAACTGACAGCGAACTAACTAGCACAGTAGGAGTAGGGCGTAATAAGGAACGAAGCAACTCTAAAACTGGACGGCGCTCGGTTTCACTGCCTCCGACCCCTGGCGTGCAGGGTGTGACTCGTGACCCTGTGAGTAATGGTTGGCCAACCGACTTATATGTATATCCCAAAATGGAGTCAGCGCGAAGTGATGGAAACCGAGATACCGAGAGGAGTGAGAGGGGAGGAGGAGTTGAGGAACTAAGGGAACCATAGAAACCTAATGTACCTGATATGCCGAGTGAGAAATATGGGAGATGGCGGTTCGGACTTCGCGGGCCGATTAATAGGGCATCCGTGTCTAGCAATGACCCAAACGCTGGCACGCGTAACCCATCTCAGGCGGCTGCATATCAGAGGAAACCTAATGGACTTATGGATGTGGAACATAAGGAACCAATGGAGGATGAACCTAATGGAATGGAACCTAGAGAGACGCCGTTCGGACTTCGGGGGCCGATTAACAGAGGTCGCGTGTCAGGCGATGGCTCTAACGCCGGCACGGCACAACCTGGTGAACCCGCGAATTTTCACAGGCTTATTCAAAATTGTATGTGTGTAGCGGAACCAGAAGAACCTGCGGAGGAATCAGTGAACTTAATGGAACCTAATGGACTTGCGGATACCGAGAACCTAGCGGAACCTAACCTAGCGGAACCTAGCGCATGGAATGGAGTACCAAGTAACCTAGAGGAAGGGAACCGAGAACCCGAGGAACTAAATGAACTTAACCTAGTGGATGCATCCGATAATAAACTGGCTCCCACCAATTTACGGCGGCCGTGTGAGGCCCCTGTAGCGTTTCAACCGACCGGAGAAGACCGTAAAGGACACTGGTCAGGTGCGATAGAGACCTTCGGGAAACGGGTCAGCCCGATTGTCCTAACTCCGTTCAAAATTCGAGAGCGTATGTGTACCCTAGATTCTTTAGAGGCCGGGGAAGACCGTAGAGGACACTGGCCAGGAGAAGGGAGGCGTTGGGAAGTGAGCCGTCCCGATGGCCCGAGCTCCGCTCAAAATTGTAATTTATATGTAGGATCAAACTCGTATAGAGCCCGATCCCTGAGTGTAGGGGCCGTGGGATCTGACCGGGTCGGAAACTACGGTTTGAGTCTGTCGTGGCATAGTCAATCCAACCGGCAGGTGAACATGTGTGTTTGAATCTGAGTCGGCCGGAACCGATGCCTCCGGCGTGTGTGTAGAACCGGGAAGAGAAGCTGTGCCGCTTGTGAGTGAAAAGGGTTCCGAGCCACATGGAGACAAAATTGAGCCGAGTGCCGAAAATATTTCTGGTGCAGGTGATCATGGTAGTCCAGCAGTAATGAACCTGATTTTGAATGATAAGGATAAAAGAGTGGAACCGAAGGAACAAGTGGAACCTAATACTGACCTAAGGAAGCCAATAACTGCTAGCCTAAGCTCGAATATTATGATTGTGACACCTATGGTACCCGAAGTGAACATAAACGCCCGAGCAAGCAACCGGATAATGAAACAAACAGTGACACAGCCCGAGATAGTTACCTGTTGCGTAAGTAGAGATTTAGTGAACGAAATTGGATATGGGAGGACCGGATTGCCGGTCAACCTGATGGAGATAATTGAATAAACACTAGCTACGCCTAGATCATTGCGAATTAGACCGATTTGGGAGCCCAATGACGCAAACCCTCCAACGGAACTTACCTGTGACCGCGCAGAAACACCTAAACAGGCCACGCATCCACTAAGCACGCAAACTAATGCACAGCACAATCTTGATCTCGCGCTAAGAAAGACATTTTCCAAGGGTCCTACTGAAGAAAAGGTAGAGCCCTTAACTCTGCAGGGATTGCCCAACGAGGAACGACTAATATTATTGGGACCGGACTCCGCATTCGCACTCACGATTATAACCTTTGGACATGGGAAGGTGCCCCGCTATTCATTCATACCCCCTCGCCTACGCCCAGGAAGAGGACAGGTACTCGCTAGGGCCTTATTTTATCGAAGAGTCATAGCTGTGTCGGAGCGGATTTGCCATGCCCACCAGTTTCTCAGGATCCGGGCGGCTGGAACGGCCCCACTGGAGCGACGGCGGGACGCTGCCGTTGTGTCCGGGCTGTTAGGGTTCGCATCTCCGTTCTTGCACACTATGACCGAGATCCATGTCAGCAGTAGCATGGTGAGACACCTCGAAGGCTTATTGGAATTAGTTGCCCGGGGTTAAACCAAGATAACCAGACCGATACTTACTGACTCCTCCTTCCTCCCATACAGCCCGCGGCGAGCGCCACCACAACCCACCCACCCCCCTTCCCTTTCCCTCTCCGCCCTACACTTCTACGGGATATACCTGCTTCCCTCCCCGGCGGACCATACCCCCCACCCCATCGCCACCCCCCCAGCCCCGAGCTGCAGCACAGCATCAACGCCACTGCGCCCCCACCGACTCCTGCCCCCTTGCCGAATCGGCCCCGCCCTGCTCCGCCCACCCTCGCACGCAGCGAGCTATCTACTGGCCGGGACAGGAGCACGCTACCTCTTCTTCGCGCCCGGCCGCGTACCCATACGACGGACGGCCGGCCTCCACCGACGCGGACAGACCACCGAGACGGAGCCGCTACCCGCCCGGCCGACGTCTCCTCCGCTACCCGCCGCTCGACGCCGCCCGACTCCCGCTCGTACTCTCTCCCCCGGACGCCGTCGATACACACACCCTATCCGCGCTGGGAGCGCGCCTACCCCGGCTCCCCCCCCTCTCACACTCTGTCGAGATACCTATCCGCAGATGCGGACCGGGTTTTGGGTATCCTTTCCCTTTTCCTCCCACATGGGTCAACCCCGGCCATACCCCCCCTCTCCGCCGGACCCCCCTGGGGCCTTTACCACAGGGGGCCCCATCACCCCGGGCCGATCTCCGCGCCCCCCCCTCTCTCCGCCGTCTTCCCCTCCCCCCGAGAGTACACCCGCGCGCACGCTACCTTAGCGCTTTTCTCACCCAGGGAAACCTCCCGGGGAACTGCTGTCCCCCCGCATCCCCGGCCGATATCTCAACTATATCAAGGTTATATACCCCGAAACACACTGCACCATTCTCCTGCTATACACGCTATGCTACCCACCTCGAACGAGCCTACCTTGAAGAGCCTCCCCCCGCGACCGACCCCCCTCCCTACGGACTCCTAGCAACCGGCCTCCTCGGAGCGGGCATCCTTAGCATCTGCGCACTCTAACATACAAGAACCGCACACTAGCAGCGATCGAGCCCCCCGTAGCTCACACTCCGCCCCTATCCCCCCCCCAGACCTGTTCTCATCGCACAGAACGTAGGCACAGACAGGCTAGGTGACAGAGCACCCCACACCACGCCTCACCCCCCTTCCCACCCGCTCTACCATCGCCACTCGAGCGGACACCCCACGAGCGCTATCGCACCAACCGCGCCCATCCAAACACCGAACGCCCCCCCCCCCCCCCCGCACCTACCTCCCACCCCGCACAACCCACCTCAACCCTTCCCGGACCCTTCTAACTCACCCCCACCACCAGTGACCACACGCTCCACACCCCGAAAACCACCCCACGCCCGCACCCCCCCCCCTCTGCCCCCCTCCACCCCCCTCCCTAACACAACGACCCCCCACCGCGAAACAAACACACGACAACCCCCACCCAAAAACCCACGAGAAAGAAATCAAAAACACACACCAACAACCCAACACTCAACAACCACCCAACACAACCAAACCAAACAAACCAAGAAAAACACCCACAACACAGAAAACCAACACCAACGAAAACCAAAAACAAAAACGAAAAAAAAACAAAAACGACGACCATACAGGAGAATTAGTTTGGGTTTATAGACACGATACTACACCAGGAACACCTAGAAAGCTCACGCCTCGATGGTGTGGACCATACGAAATATTAGGGATCACCCCGCCATGCATGCGTGTACGAATGCACTCTAATCCCGAAGGTATAGCGCATGTCGTGCACATTAATAGAACCAAGCCGTGTTTTAGGGCATTAAATCCGGTACCCACGTAGGTGATTGGTTGGGCCAGGTACACGTTTCTGTACTAGAGCGGGGTTTGACTGAAGCAACCCAACGTATTATCGCTGATAGGGATTTCGTCACCGAGATAGAACCGGTAGACGAAGTAGCAGTACGCACCGTGAGGACAGCAGTCAGTGATAGTTCCGATGCGTAAAGTGTAGAAATGGGTGACCCCAACGACCCTAATTTATACCGTCGGACCTACGCTGAGACTGAAGCCGAGCAAGCAGCAATGGAACATATCGAGTATCGAACCGACGATTACGAACCGAAAAATCCAAGGACGGTCAGGAACCGGACTCCCCTGACTGATCCGCATAGGGAAATAGAACCCTCCTGGCACCAATAGCGCAGGAACAGGTTACTAGTCAGGAGGCCTTTTCATACAAACCAGAGCCTGGCACCCGAGATACACAGGTAGAATATGGACAACATACAGTGCCAGTGACCACGATGGAAAGAATAGTGGCTACCAGTGATGAAGTTCCGTTTGGCGTACCGACAGTAGGTGTTGGAATACTTGAGGGACAACATTTCTACCCAGCGGACATCACGCTATCCACCACGCCACGCGGAGCTTCAGGCGGAATCGTAGTACCAGGACCATACACCTCAGGAGATCTACGCTACGCAATCATGCTCGCTGCGCAGGACCACCCATTATTTCAATCGCGCCCAGCTGAACATATCGTGGCATCGCGATTGCGGGTACCAACGGAAATGTCAATTCAAACCATAGGAGACTATACAACCGCCCTTATAGTGCTCCACCAGTAGCCGCTGACAGGCCTATGTCTCCTCATCAGTGGGTCTTTCGCGAGGCGCCCATGACTCAGTCACCTCTAGGGTCACCAATGTCCAGTTACTTGTCGGAGACCTCCGGAGAGGGCACGACAGTAGACGTAAGAGCAGCTGAAGAAGACGACGAGTTGACTAGCCAAACCTCGCAGGAACCATCTTCGGCCGAGCGACATGGTCAGGCAGGACAGGAAACATCGAGTAGTGACTCTAGAACGCCTAACACATGACCAGGAACCTCTGGTTCAATGAGCGAATTCACCCTCGCGGGATCTAGCAGTGAAACACCAACGCCTCGAAGAGGAACCGGACGGGCAGTGACACTAAGTACCCCTCCTCGCACCCGAGCACCGCCGAGCGAGCATAGGAGCACGCGAGCACCGCCAGAAGAACGAGGGAAGGCCCATGTCGGACGAACCACGCAACGAAAACAAGGAATATTAACACGAGGAAGTTCAACTATTCAGTTTACAAGCACCGAACAACCAGGACCATCCACAGCGACCATTACCGAATTGGTACGCACCACTGCCACTACCACGTCCTCAGGAATAATATGACTCAGTACCACCCGTGCAACGGCCCCAACCAGGCAACTTTTGCATCGACAGGCTAGAGACCGGGTCTTTAGGCCATACGGCGTGGCATCGGACGAGGAGGTAGAGGACGCATTACGCAGGCCTAGACGCGTGACGTTCCAGGAACCATGGACAACCATTAGCGAGACCGCAGGAACCTCAACCAGACTAGCTTCCGCCACTCGCGCACAATCAACCAGCGTCACCACCTCAATGACTAGCGCACCAATTTTGACCCCAAGACCACTTTTGACAGGAGAACGGTCTCCAGGAGGAACTTTACCACCAACCACGTTCCCACGCTACCCCTCCAGCCAAGAACTACACCCCGCCGTATGGCGACAGCTTGTACCCCACCGCCCCGTGAGGAATCTGAGTCCGATGAGTCGGACCCGCAAGTGGACTAAACTACCCGACATGACGGCACGTACCCCAAGATCAAACCCAATCCCCGCAAAACCCAGAACAAGGGTGAACGTTAAGGCAGACCTAATTTTCACCCATACCATGTAAATTTATCAGTGCTTCCTTCATTTTAGATGCGCCGCAGCTACAGCCAGAACGATCTCCGTGCGCCCCGACTCCCGCAAGGAGTACTACATGGGCCTGCGGCGTGCGATGGGGACCGTCTCCCAAAGCCACATGAGCAGCTCACGCTTCTGGGATGCGGTCGAACTCAAGCGCTCCAACCGGACCACACTGGCAAGCGAACATTATCTACATGGTGGCTTTAAACATAATGGCCGCCAGCTCGGTAGCGCCACCGAACATTTCTACATAACGATCTTGGATTTATTGGGCTTCGTCACGGTGATCGCCAACATGCTGGACCAGCGAATGTCGCCGACGGAGGTCAAACTACGCAGCGTAGCCCTCCTCCGCTCTCTGCCAGCAAACACTCAACGGTGGCTCCGGTCGTATCAGCTGCACGTCATGCGGCCAATCCTGCTGGCGAAGTTCCAGGAGCTCGATTACTGGGAGGAGCTGGACGATTCGGGCCACAAACCGCTCCTAAACGACACCTTCGACAACTTTTGGGGCACGGGTGTCCACCAGAGCGAGTGCGGTGCAGACCAACGGGTACACCACAACGTGCTGGGACATTTGCTGTGTGACATTCGGTCATTCCACCGCGACCGTTTCGTGTGATGGCCGAGAACTATCGTTGTCGGCGACGAATGCGCCCTGCCCTTGCTGGACGTGGCCGACGACCGCAACCGGATAACATTCGTGCGGCCCGGACTTAATATGATATCGCTCATCCAGTGGGCGAATGCATTCTTAACGCCGCAGACGGATTGCGTTATTATCATCGGCGGCTACCGGGACGTTTGGCATTTGCCCAACAAGGTCTTCTCGCCCGGCGCCTATGTCAGGCGAATTAAGCGCCACCTAATGGTGCTCGAGCAACGTCTCCGGGCAGACTCGGCCGTTGTTATCACCGGACCGGCACCACACTGGGACGACTTCAGGGTCGACAGTACAGCGTGGTTCAACGAACTGACCGAACGGAGAACGCGGATGGTGGACGGGCACCAGGCGCTCATGAGCGTCATCATGCCAAAGTGGCCCGCGGCGCTGAGTGGAATAGAGGCATGGGATTCCATCGGACCAGTTAACAAAGGCGAGGAGCGCCAACAGTGGCCCGACCAGTGGTCTCTCCGCTGTTCTGGCCACAACTGCGCGACTGGACTGAAGAACTAATCCGACGCACGGACATGTTTTGGCGTATGGGCGAGGCTCACCTATATAACCAAGCTGAGCCTTGGGAAGAGTAAGGCCGTACCAATCCAAACAAAAAGGTGGGAGAAGTAGCCGTTTTGGAAAGGTAAGAGAAACGCACAGAGTAGCAGCTACAAGTCCATGCGTAGGTAAGGCAGGGGCAGGAAGAGCTGACCGGCGAGCGACTAGCGAAATAGAGCGACTCTACACAATGACAACCCAAATATCTATTTGAGTTTATTCTTACAGATGGCCAACACCTCGTAACCGCGACGCAGCGACGAAGCCGAGCAGACTCGGAGGCGAGCCAGCGGACGCGTATCGGTGAGCGGGCCATTCGCCCCACCAGAGTCAACTTGGTTCCAGCTTCAGGCGATCCCGACCTACCGTGTGGATTTAACCAAACCATACGTGACATTTTTATCCCACGGTACCGAATGGCCGGAATTGTCAAATATGCACGAGGCACCAACCCCATTCGCGCACGACGGCAACACCTTGTCGAGCGTCGAAAAACTCTATCAAGTACAGGTGCTTTCGCTGCTGGAACTGACCGACGCCGTCCGAGAACTGTTACTTATGACCGGCACCCCGCTACAACTCAAAACGCGTGCTCTGGAACTAAAGAACGAGCTCATTGACGGTGTTACTCAGGCCCGTCTCAAGCCGCTGCTCGAACATCTCACGCGGCCGATCCTGCTTAGCAAGTTCGCCATACCGGAATATGCGCGAATTTTGCGACTCACCGACGACCAACAGCTATTGGAGGCCACCACGGACCATTTCTGCGGCGTCGGGCGCACAAATCAGCAGCTGCAGCAGCATGAGGCCCCGACGCGATGCCACAATGTTATGGGCAGATTGCTTGAGGAGGTGCGGGATTACCGTGCTAGCGGCCATGTCCGTTGGCGAAAGACGATTGTGGTGGGAGACGCCCTAGCGCTACCGATATTAGAAATGGCCATGGACAACAAGTGGATTGTCAATGGGTGGCCCGGATCAACCATGGTGCGGCTACCGCAGCTGGCCAATGCGATCCTAACCCCGCAAACCAGCTGCATCGTCATACTCGGCGGCTGCCAGTACATCTACCGCAAGGCACCAATGGAGCAGCTCCACGCGTCTTTGCCGAACGCCGCCTTCCGTAAATTTAAGCGGCACCTGGGTGTACTTTCTCGCCGAGTCGCACCTACCACCACCATCGTTATAGCGCCACCGGCACCCCGATGGGTTGCCACAAATCAGGACGCTTTGTCATGGTCGGCCGAGCTCAAACAACTAATGGCTAACCACCGACGGCAGCATGACACCTTCCACAACGTTTATATGCCTTCCTGGCCGATTGCGTTCCACAGTGCAGACGCGTGGGAACGGGACGAGCCGCATATGGAATGGCAGGAAAAGCCACATTTTGACGAGCCGATGGTGTCGCATTTTTGTCGGCGGACCTTGCATGAGTGGGTAAGCCGTTTAGTTAGGGACGCCGAGCTAGGACTCCTAACATATTGAGGGCAACACCGAACTCGCGAAATCAAGGCGAGAATGTCACTGCTAGCGGATAGGTTAATGCAAGGGTTAACCGAAGACTGTGCAGGAGCCACTAGTAACAGCGAGCGGTAGCGAAAGCGCGCGGAACTGAGCGATGCAAAATTTCTTAGGAAACATTGTCCGAAGCTAGGTAAATCGGAAGCACCACTGGTATAAACCAACCCAAACTGAACTAACCTAGTAACAAAAAACTCAGGAAACACGAAATCTATTTTATTTCTACCAAAGCTACAGATCCATGGAAACTTTGGAAAATATTGGCGATTTATAGGGAACTCCTGGGTCAGGTACCCTGGCAGTCCGGACCCTTTCCTGGGAGTGACCAAATGTCAATTAAACCGCTGGAGGTACGTGCCAATACAAATGTATATATAAAACAAGCTACGAGGAAACACATCTTGGAGACTCGAAAACGAAAAAAAGAAGAACAGCGCTCATGATGCGCCCCCCACCCCCCCCCCAACCCCCCCCCCGACAGGGGAGCGGCGGCGAGAAGGGAAACAAGAAGGAAAAATTGTTATGGTAACATGATGAAATATAACAATCTGTGAAAATGTACTGAATATAATAACGTGGGGAAGCAACGTGGAAATAACAAAAAGAGGGGAAAATTTCACATAAATACTCGAACTTCAACATTTTAGGCCATAAGGGAAAACTCCAAAAAATCCGTAAAATAAGGGAGAAGGGGCGACGTTTTTCATGTTTTCTTACGTATATGGATATCGAGCGACGTTTTTCATGTTTTCTTACGCATATGGATATAGAACAACACTAAGTCGCCCTTCTGCCCTGAAATTTACAATACTTTTACTGACATTTATTCTATCAAATTTTCTAAAATCTATCAAATTTTCAGTGAAATTTATAAATTTTGACGGAAATTTTGGAAGTCTGGCAAATTTTTTCAAATCTTCTGCAAATTTTCCTAAATTCTCACGCATAATCTTAAAACCTTTAAAAATTTTACGTTGAATTTCATTAAAATCTTCAAAATTTTCAAGCTAAACCAAATAACGGGCTGTACATCTATGGATCTAAGGCGAAATTTCACTCATAACCATCTTTCCATTCGATTTACACTTCTACCCTAAGTAAGGAGTCTAATAAATCCAAAAAATTTTAAGAGATGTAACAGCCCGATTTTACGAAAATGATAACGTAGCAAATTTCGTAGGTAACAAGGGAAATGGACGACCGGATACCGGCGGAGTGTGGCCTCTATAGGGATTGATAATTATGTAACATTGTATTTGTTGTAAGAATAAACAATTGTAATTTGTTTGTGCCGTACTTGTAAGGTCACACTCCACCGCGCGAAGGTGCACGGGGTGATTTTGGCACCGAAAACGGAAAACACGTATCACGATTAGGGGTGTCCGGTCGATCCTTATGAAATTGGATGTCGTATTTTGTACATAAAACGTTTTCGAGTATTATATTGTTCGATGTATATTTACGGTACAGAACGGGTGTGCGTTCGGAGAGGTCGGGGACCAAAGGATGTCGCAGGGGTTTTTGGTGTTACACGAAAACTGGTCGCCCTGGGCCGATCCCAGCGCACACGCCGAATGGTCATTATCTCACGATATCTGCTGTGCATTAGTACTCGTCGCATATGTGGCGTATATATATTATATTTGGTCAAGGAATACTCGGACGAGCCAAGAAAGGTCGTAGATGATCGAGACCCTTGACCTAAGAGAACCGAAACAGAGTATTTTAGGATACAAAATTTTCTAAGGCTTTATTTTAGGGTGTAACGATAAAAGTTCAATTTTTAGGTTTTCTACTAACCTTAGGGACACGGGGTCGACTAAACCATCTTAAGGACTCTCTAAGGGTGCCAAATTGTGCAGGCGGGTCTAAAAGTTTGGTTCCCCTAAATACTTACGGATCCCCGAATAGGCGCTTAAGCCTCCAATTTTCTACTTTCAAAAAGACACCCAAAATAAATAAAAGTTCCTGATTTTTGGAGCCTGGGACACTTATCGGGTTCTCCCCTAACTGTTTGGCCGAAAATCGGGGCCGCCCACCCCTATGCCGTCGATTTAAGCCACTCGGTGGTATCTCATGCTTATCTCGGTGGAAGTTCATAACAGAACTATCACCATGGATGGGTGGATTTTACGAACGTATGTATTATCGTACCCCTTGTCGCCCTACTATGAATTTGAAGTGCAGATCAAATTCGTTGATCGTAGTATGCCGACGATTGAAGCTACTCGGTGGTATCTCATGCTGCGGCAGTCCGGAGAGTACGACTTGGCATCACGATTGCGCCAAAATTGTCGTCTAGCCGCGCATGCCCAAGAGATCGAGACGTGGGTGCGACACAACAATGGCCACTGGAATGCTGAGTGGGTTTTCCGCTCACAAGTCGTTTTAATGGACGTATTGATTGAGGTTCTGCGTCCGCATCGGTCGTCTAATGTTTTCCGCGACGTCTTCTTGTCCATTGTCCGGACATTTCCGGACCCAAAGAAGCTTCGATTCGTCCTTTGTTCGGCGACCAACGAATTAGTTTGGTCATCTGGTTTTCGTCGTCCGAATGTTAGTGGCAACGTTGACCCTCAATTTCCCGGCTTTAACGAGTACGGCGATAGCTTGACTAGCATGATTCATCGGTATTTGACTGACAACTGGGAGCCGGTCTTGGCCACAGGGGCCGCATATTTGGACCGTACGTTGGGCGAAAGCCATCGGTTCAAAAAGACCGTCTTGGTCTTGTCGGACAGTCAAGCCAGACATGTCCGAGGTATTACGGGCGGCACCGTCATCGCGGTTTCGGGCGGTCGATATCGTGATATGGTCGACGCCGTCCGTCAATTTCGCATCAACATCCTCGATTACCACGTTATCATCATCAACTGCGGCGTCAACGACGCCCAACAAAGCACCGCTGAACAAGAAAACTCGTGGATGACCCTCGAGAGATTTCTTAAACATCAACCATTTGGTCCACATGTTATTCTCTGCTCACCAGTGCCGCATCCCGACGTTCCAAATGTGGCTGAGCATTCCAGCCATGTGGCATTGCGATTGCAAGGATCCGGTTTCTACCATCTCAATTGGTCGGCGATGGCGAACTGCCCATTTGTTGGGGCAAATCCGGGGACGATCAACCCGCGTTTGTTCGACAACGACTCGTTCCACATCAACCATGCCGGATTTCGACGACTATTTGTCGAGTGTGCCGCGATGGTTCCGGATTTGCGTTTGGTGTCGTATTCGATGTCCAAAGAGTGTCACGCCTATCGCAGGGATGGCAATGGACACTTCTACCGTTAGGTTATGAGAGGTGGAACGCCGAATGGGAATTCCATTCGGGGATCTTCCATTTCATTTTTGGGAGTTTTCGGGCGACAACTGGCAACTTTTTGTCGGCCGGAATGTCTTTTTGTTTGACGAAAAAGAATATTATATAGAAAAAAGGAGGTGATGATTCGGAAAAAAGAACGAAAGGAAAGAGCGGGTTGTATTTAAAATAACCAGAAAGCTTCGGAGAAAGTTACTCAACTAAGTTCGTCTTTTACGATATTGTCTAGTTATCGTTTTGATGAAATGATTTCACAACCCCCTCGGGTCCGCTCAGGATCCCCTAAACTCAAACGGGACATCGAAATTTGGAATCTTTGCCTCCTAAAACGGCCTCTAACGGGCCTCTTATAGGAGCTACAGTAAATTTTAAACTTTCATCAGTAGCCGGCCTGCCAGGGCATGATTCTGGTCATGCTCCCGGCCGCCTACATCATCCCGAGATATCAGCGAAAATATGCCGATATCCCTATGAGCAAACGGCGCCCTGAGCGCCGTTATATTTTGTTTTTAAAATTTTCTCGCACCGACCAGTGCGAGGTTTAGTTGTTTACGTGCCTTCTTGGCACGTTTCGGCCACTGTCCATTATAAGCTGCTGCTGCATACAAACTCGCCGCTGCTCGCTGCACTTAAGAGGTCTACAGCTTACTGTTGTTTGCTCTACGAGGGGGTTTGCTTTATTTAGTCTTATCTTGTTGATATGTATACTTGGTTATTGTTTAAAATTGGGATTTATTTTAAAATTATGTTGTATGTATATGGTTTGTGCCGCGGCTTTTCAAGTTGCTCTGTTGTTAGGGTTGCCGCTTCTGAGACCAGTCCAAAAGGCGAAATTCCGAGTATAAAAGAAGACGGCACCCTTTTAAAATGGGACCAGTCGAGCGGCTAACTTTAAAATTCGACGTTTGTCGGCGGTTGTCGCCGTAGTTTTTCTCTTCTATTTTTCGTTCTCTTGCTTTCGTCGGTTTCGTGCCCAGGTGGACTCTTCGACCTGCAGACGCGTGGAAGAGGTCCACCCGGGGTTTTTACCTGCAGGATTTTCGAGTTGTCGCCGAGCTTAACACTAGGGACCACCCTTGCGGGTGCTGTGGTGTCCGTCGGATGCCTCGCGCTCCCGTAAGTGTTGTGCCCGCGCTGTGGAGAGGGGGTTTGAGTTTTGGGCAAAATTGGGGCCAAAATCGAGACAAAGTTCGAAAATGGGGATGTCCTCTCGTTCTCGACTGGTTCCCCACCCCCTGGGTTGTATTTATCGTTAGTGCCCATGGGGTGAATCGTTTTGAAGAGTGTTATAGCGTATTATGTTGTTTAGTTGCGACCGCTCAGGTGTATGTCGAGCTAGGTGCCTGCCGAGTGCATCGCATAGAATTCGAAATAATCTATGGACGTCATTGTCCAAACGTTATCAAAGAAATTGGAAGGCCACGTTTTAGGAGTCCATGGTTGTCTCGGGTGGACTCTTCGACTGTGGACGCGTGAAAGAAGCCCACCCGAGGTGTCTAATAGAGTTTTTCGAATGTTCTTATTTAGTCATAGGAATAGGGGCAGCCCTTGCGGGTGCTGTGCCGTCCACCGGAGGCATCGCGCTCCCGTAAGTGCTGCGCCCGCGCTTCTGCGATTGAGATAGGCCACCTAAAATTTTGCAGGATTAGAATTGGCGACAGAATGTCACTTGTTCAACGCGAGGATAGGTTTAGGACAACGCTTCAACGGCAACACTTTGGGCTAAGGGTTCCGCGTTTCAAAAAGAGCCCAATCGGAGGTCATAAGATATTCTTTCGTTATCCAAAGGAAATTGCACCGAAAAAATAGGAATAAAATTTCTTACTACATTCAAGTAATCCGCACGTGTACCTTGCATCCAGGGAAGGTCTTGGCTTTTTATAACGTAAATAATTACCTCGTAGTGCACACCCGATTGGGTGACATTTGCGTTTTGTTCTTGTTTATGTGGTTGGTCAAACAGGGAAAACCAAGGAGTAAAAAATTGTGTGTGTGATTTTATTAGGCGAACTAGTTTCGATTTAAATCTAGCTCTTTGTCTCAAGAAAAGTGCACGACCCCCATTTAGGTGCTCAATGTTGTTTGATTTAGGCTCCTCGTCTTCCTCCGACTCGTTACCCCATGATGCTCGCTCCCGCCATACCGTTTTTTTTATCCCCGCCACCCTATCCCCGCGTTTTGCTCGAGTATCCGCTTTGGCCGTTTAGTGTTAAATTTCGGCTGCCTCCATATCAAGCGCAGTGGCTCAACTACGACCGAGTTCGCCGACCCACAGCGTTTCCCAGCCCGGCGCGCACCCGCACCCCGTCTGTCCCTCGTTACCAACGCTCCTAGGTACAAGTGTTTAGCTTTCGTAAAACCAGCGTCCCTCCGTGTTCCCGAATATTTCTACACGTATAGGTCCGAGTAGGTTCAGTGTGTCCAGCCCTAAGTGGAACTAAGGCGACACAAACGCGCCTCTGCACAACAAGGGCCTAAGGGTTAGGCAACCATCACTCGGCTCAACGGGGCCTCCCGCGAACTTGCCCTACGGCTAGGCAAATTTTTGATCCTTGCATGAGGCATAAGATTTAATCACAGAAATAGAGGGAATGACAGGCCAGCTTTATTACCTGTGAGCAGGCTTAGGGGATGACCCTCCCTCAGGGGACCTGCATACCACTAGACACGTGGGCCAACGTAGGGCCAGGCCGAACACCCTGGTCACCCGCCGGCGGCCTGCTAAGCTAAGCGATTCCCATCGGTCAGACTAGGGTCCACCGGGGAGTCGTGTAAGCCAGGGTTGTCCGGGCACCACGGTGAATATTGGGAGTGGTGCCGCTGGGATCCCTTAGGGCCAGAACTGGTCCTAGCTAGTACAAATTTCCCATTTCACCAATCTCTGTTTTCTAAAATATGAAGCAGTGGAAAACTTCCTGGTTTCTAAAATTACATATTCGATGAAATTGGAGACGCATGAGTTAAGAAATGGAAAATTTCTGAGAAAAGGACGTCGGTGAAGTTTAGGAAATAGAAATTCCAAGAAACAGGAAACATAAAAAATTTTGAAAAACAAAAAATCGGGAAGCAGAAAAGGTGAGAAATATGAATTCCAAGAATTAAGAGATTTTCTAGGAAATTTTGAGAAATGCGAATTTCTTTAGTTTCTAAAATATATCAGCTGTACGTTTTCCGAAATGTCGGGAAGTAGAAATTCCCATTTTAGAAAAATTTCCTTTTCCCGAAATTTGAAAAGAATCAGTGATGGCAAAGGGAAATTGTAATATCCCGCGAAACGGTAAATCTTTCAAACTCGAAAATTCCCCATTTCCTAAAATTTATCAAATTTCCATTTTCTAAAATGCTGGGAAATGGGAAATTTCACGTGTATAACTGTCGCTTTCTGATAAAAGAAAGCAGAATGTTATGAAAATTAATTAACTATTTTGGGCGTGATATTATTTCTAAGCTCATGGTTGTACAATCGTTATGCGGCGTTTACGTTATAAACCGCCCGCCATGTGGAAGATTTGTTCCTGTGTGATCACGACCATACCATGGTGCATGGTAGTCGGAAAGATATACTATATATGCAGCACAAGTAATAGTGTCTCGGACACCGTGTACATTACACAATGGTTGTATTGGACACCCTATATTTGAACAATTGATTAACAAAAGGCGATAAAATTAGCTAAATGAAATTTCAAGTTATTTTACGCTAACTGATTGTATCCGGTAAACCATGCTGTTTAAAGCTTTGCACATTAAGCGCATAGACAAACTTGCATTTTATAACCTCCCTACATCTTGCCAAAAGGATTTTATCACAGCTAGCTATAAGTTTATGGTGTCCATGACACCATTCATAAATGTAGCTCGTGTACGGAACACTATTGATCAGAATACATTGTTGGTCTTCTGTACACTACATCGTTAACGGTGTTATTTAATGGAACTTTGCAAGAACTAAATTTTGTCTAACTTATGGCACCAAAATTGCCCAGATTTGGTAATTTTTGAACTTTAGATTTCACTACAGGGTTTAGAACAACTCTATAGATTTTCGGTGTTAAATACTATTAAAACAGTTGTGTATATTAGCGAGGTATGCATCAAATAGAGCAAATGCCATGGGCCTACAGCTTAACAGTAGCTGCCCATATTTAATTTTTCTTAGAATATGTGGTTTATAAACTTCAAGTATATACATATATTAGTATTTTTGGTTATTGTGTAACAGGGTCGTTCCGACCCTGTCACGGATTTTAGGACGTTCACACCCAAAATTGGACTGGGATGCGTTGGGATAGAGCTGGTCACGTACAAGGGTCGCTTCGTGTCAGCAGACATTATGTATGAAACTATTGACTTTGTTGTTTAAGTTTAATATTTTGTATAAAAGTATGCGGTTTAATATTTTGTATAAAAGTATGCGGTTTAATATTTTGTATAAAAGTATGCGGTTTAATATTTTGTATAAAAGTATGCGGTTTAATATTTTGTATAAAAGTATGCGGTTTAATATTTTGTATAAAAGTATGCAGTTTAGTATTTTGTATGAAAGTATGCAGTCTAATATTTTGTATAAAAGTGTGCGGTTTAACATCTTGTATAAAAGTGTGCGGTTTAGTATTTTGTGTAAAAGCACGCAGTCTAATATTGGGTGTTTTTACTA
>JASANE010006981.1:0-66127 GCA_030248225.1 Trileptium ribeirensis
AATGGTCGCTAAGTGCAGAGTAGCTATATTTGTTCCGTTTCTGATCGCTTTGTGAGTTACTATTATAGCTCAGATCGCTGGGCTATCCGAATTGCCGGGTGGGTGCATCATGGTCTTCAAACATTTTATGTTCCCCTGGCCAACGTTTAGGCTTCGCCGTTTCAGTTTAACTCCAATTATAACAGTTCTCATAACGTTTATTATGTGATTTTTAGTTATCTTGACAATTTTCAGGGTTAAATCGGATGTTGCAGGGTCCCCTTTTCATTCTATCTGGCAAAATCCGGCATGCGCTTGTTCCCAACCAGGGTGGCCCCGGTTCAACTCCCCTGGCAAAACTTTCAGTGCATGGGGGAACCAGCCTTGTGTAACAGATGATGTGTTCAAACGCAGCTTTTTATGTACGTTATGAAAATATTTCTTTGTCAGAACGTAGTGAAACGTAGTGGAGATTGTGTGTGGCAGGGGTGAAATCTTTTAAATTCCGTCTGTGTGTGACCGGCTATAAATCGAGAACGCCTTAACCGATTTTCATGGTCTTGGGCTCATTCAAACCGTGTACATCTCCGAGCATTTTTTGATTTGGGGTCTGGTTCCGGGGTCAGGGGTCAAAATGTGGGTTTTTTCTCCATTTTACCCCATTTTAGTACCCTTCACGGAAGCAAGGTTATTTTTATCTTAACTATCGAATTTTTTCTCTGGATGGTTTTATTTTATAGTAAAATGATAAATGCCGATGCCTCTTTTTTGTTTTTCGATTAAGGCTCCGGTTCTGGATTTATGGGGTTTGAGGTACGGGGGTATGGCGCCCCAATGGTTCCTCGACCCAAAATTTGAAAATTTGTTCTGACGTCTTGGGCGGCTGATAAGTTTTGCCTGGGGGTTTTCGGGCATGGGAAACTCATTGCCGGTGCCGGTTTTGCTCTGCGACCCATGGTTCCATGGGTACCCCGGTTTTTTTGCCCCATGGTTCGGGGTCAGAGGTCAAAATGAGGGTTTTTAGTACCCTTCACGGAAGCAAGGTTATTTTTATCTTAACATTCGAATTTATTTCTCTGGTTGGTTTTATTTCATAGTAAAATGATAAATGCCGATGCCTCTTTTTTGTTTTTCGATTAAGGCTCCGGTTTTGGAGTTATGGGGTTTGAGGTATGGCACCCTGATGGTTCCTCGTCCCAAAATTAGAAAATTTGTTCTGACGCCCTGGGTGGCTGAAAAATTTCACTTGGGGTTTTCGAGCATGGGAAATTCATTGCCGGTATTGACTTTACTCTGCGACCCATGACTCCATGGGTACAAGGGTATGGCGTCCCTATGGTTCGGGGTCAGAGGTCAAAATGAGGGTTTTTTAGGACCCTTCACGGGAGCAAGGTTATTTTTATCTTAACATTCGAATTCCTTTCTCTGGTTGGTTTTATTTCATAGTAAAATAATAAATGCCGATGCCCCTTTTTTGTTTTACGATTAAGACTCCGGTTTTGGAATTATGGGGTTTGAGGTATGGCACCCTGATGGTTCCTCGTCCCAAAATTAGAAAACTTGTTCTGACCGCCTGGGTGGCTAAAAAATTTCACTTGGGGGTTTTCGGGAATGGGAAATTCATTGCCGGTATTGGTTTTACTCTGCAACCCGTGATTCTGTGGGTACAAGGGTATGGCGCCCTTGGTTCGGGGTCAGAGGTCAAAATGAGTACCCTTCACGGAAGCAAGGTTATTTTTATCGTAACTTTCGAATTTTTTTCTCTGGTTGGTTTTATTTCATAGTAAAATGATAAATGCCGATGCCTCTTATTTGTTTTTCGATTAAGGCTCCGGTTTTGGAGTTATGGGGTTTGAGGTATGGCACCATCATGGTTCCTCGTGCCAAAATTAGAAAATTTGTCTTGACGGCCTGAGTTGCTGAAAAATTTCACTTGGGGGTTTTCGGGCATGGGAAATTCATTGCCGGTATTGGTTTTACTCTGCGACCCATGATTCCATGGGTACAAGGGTATGGCGCCCACTTGGTTCGGGGTCGGAGGTCAAAATGAGGGCTTTTACACCGTTTTAGTACCCTTCACGGAAGCAAGGTTATTTTTGTCGTTACTTTCGAATTTTTTTCTCTGGTTGGTTTTATTTCATAGTGAAATGCCAAATCTTTATGCCTCTTTTTTCGATTAATGCTCCGGTTTTGGAGTTATGGGGTCTGAGGTACCCTCGTGGTTCCTCGACTCAAAATTTGAAAATTTGTTCTGACGTCTTGAGCGGCTGATAAGTGGCACCTGGGGGCTTTGGGGCAATGAAAACTCATTGCCGGTGCTAGTTTTGTTGTAATTTGTGCTGGTATTGTATGATGTCCACGTATAGCTTATCGACGAATGCTATCGAGAGCTGGTTTGATGTGCACGCAAAAGGCGTAGGTGTACCTATGCTTCACCACGGTCTGCAATCACGATAGAGTTACTAGTGTAATATTGTGATGGTGACGAATTGATGGCAATCCATTGTGAAAGGCGGTTGAACATGTGACGAAAATTTGCCCATTGGTAATGGGCGAGTGGAACCTATTGTGCGACCCTAATGCTTCGTGATTCTCCGGTCAGTTTTAACAGTTATAATGTTCTCTGTTGCAGAAGAAGTTACGCGCGATTATCTCGGCAATTCTAAATACCATAAACCAGAATGGCGGCAATATTATATGCTACCGTGGAAACCGAGGAATTTTGCTGACAGCACGATGGATTTTTATGAACATGGCATTGATTTTTTCAAAGTAATGGATTACTAATATTACTTACGATACTCAAATATCAGGGAATAACCGGAACCGAAATTTACCGGAACCGGAACCAGCAACCGGATCCGGAACCGGAACCGTAACCTGGTCTTCGAAATTTATATATAGTAAAACAGATGATGGAAGAAATGAAGGTATAGTGGATTTAAAATGCATTAAAAATAACTTTTACATTAAACTTAATGTATTGCGACGGTATTATTGCCTTTCTGAAACTTTAAAGAGACTGAGGAAGCTAATAATGTTTATTTATCGATCAAATATGTCGGTTTTTGGACATTCTGAGCAAAAAATGTCTTCCACTATACACCATTGCGTATACTGTGCCAAATATATCGCCTTTCTGTGTTTATTAACGTCATTGCTGATCAGCAAACAACTTGTGTGCGTTTAACAAAATGCCTATTGGCATGCTAACGTTAGCCAATGCTACGTTTCAGTAATGGTGAAAATAACCCTTTTGTAGCACAATTCATCCTCTGTAAATTTGCACATTACACAGTCTATAAATTATTATTGCCATGTTACATTTAGTCCTTAAATACGTAATATACGGGTATAGTTATCATCTCAACTGTTCAACAAACATGGCTGCTATTCGGGTCATGTTGTAAGTTCGCGTTTAATATGTAGCTGTGTACATCACTACAAATTACATATTCAATGCTTAGAATTCACAACCAGAAACAGTAGAAACAAAATACCGCTCTGGATGGCAATAAAAATAGGTATAAGCCTGGGAGTTTGGTATATGATGCACTCACCTTGGCGTTTGTATCATGCGCTCGATCACTGTTCTTTTGAACCGTGGCATGTGGCATTCACCTTCACGCTTTTACCATTGCGTGTAGAAATTAAACAGCAGTTCAAATTATTACATAAAACGGATTCGATTTTGCACATTTTCACACGTCATCAATTCAATATGGCTTACGCTATAGTAACTTTATGATAATGCTCTTGTTACGCTTTGATATGTCTTATGAATTTTTACTCATTTTGCAAATTAAAGGTATGACATAACTCTCGGTGGTTACACGTTACATCCGCTGTAATCTAAGTTCTATGTTAAATAGCAAAAATATATTTTGATTGCAATAATATGCAACACAATTATTAAATTTTACACGTTTTGGAAATTACCTTTTTCAGAAAGTTAGGGGGGCACCAGCTTCTGCAACATTCATAGATAATATACCCCAATCAAAGATCTGATGTTATCAATAATAACTCAGTATGATTTGATCAATAAGCGGCTACGGTAATAGCTCCCATAGCTTCGGTACGTCTCGGCGCAACCAAAAAAAAAAAAAAAAAAAAAAAAAAAAAAAAAAAATGGAAAAAACACACAAAAAAAAAAAAAAAAAAAAAAAACAAAAAAAAAAAAAAATAAAAAAAATATTAGACAAGAAAAAAAAAAAACAAATAAAAAAAAAAAAAAAAAAAAACAAAACAAAATATAAAAAAAAACACAAAAAAAACCCCCCCCCCGGGGAAACACGTTTCAAAAGTATTACAATCAATGGGTCAATTTATTTAGTTCTAAGATTTTTTCTATGTCTCTAAACAATAGGATATAAATAAGTTATATTGCAAATATTTATATCTTTGGGGAGGTATGATGAGCTATGTAACATAGATAATTCATCTATATTATGACCACATATGTTTGAAAATTTGCCCATAAATCTGTTACAGATATGAGCTTGATCCCAATGTCCTAGATATGATGGACTATTTTGCATCCATATTTAAAATCTGCTGCGATTAAAATATACCGCTGCGATTCTAAAAATTGTATTTTTTGTCTCGTCTAATATGGTATTTAGAGCCTTTAATAAATTTATAAATTAACTTGGGCAATAGACTATATGAGCAGTATTTGAGGACCAGATGTTCTAGTAGCCCCACTTGGGGGCAAAATTTTTATTTTTCGTCTTGTCAGTCTGTTTCAAGTGTCACCCTATATCTGAACTGACCCAGTAACCTTACCGTTCGATTTTTCAAATTTCTGCAAATATATTTACACCTATATAAAAATTTCATATGACTATAACTTAGACACCCGGATAAGTGAAAACCTTCTAAGTTTAGATTATTTAAAGTACTGCGCAACACTGCAGTTTCATCTAGTTTTTCTTGGAAGCAGATGGTTTTAATACCTTGTACTGACATCCAATTACCATTGCTAATTGACGCTAAGCGATACCAGAGTACTTTTGTGTTGCTCCAAATTGGTTGATTATTATTTGGTATTACAGGCCATTGTATTTAATGTAAAATGTTCGCGTCGACTACCCCATATTAACGTTGATGCTAACGAAATCTGTTTTGCGCGCGTCAAAGTGTTTGTTTTTATTGGGTTTCATTTTTAGTTTTTATATTAAGTATTTTTATATGATAATGCTATTTGTAATATTAAGATGAAGGTGCTAGTCACAGCAGTAGTTACAATTACCGGCAAAAGTACACGCAGATGCTATCGGATGAAGATGTGTACAGACTGAATTATGTCTGCTTATGTATAATTGGACCACTGCAGTTTCGGTCGCACACTGACGGACGCACTTTTGTCTACACTTACTTTTCCAATGCCGTAATTTGTAACATTCCATGTACGACCGAATTAATCATGAATTAAAAGAGCAGAAATATTCGAAAATGATAAGTGTTTACGCTTTCAAATTAGCGCTTTCCCTGTGCTGTTGGTGTAGCACCAACCACAATCTCTCGTTTCATACTATAATTGGTTCGCTATTTTGTACTTTAACGTCTCTTTATGTTTATTTACTAATCTTCTGCATTCTGGATTCCCGGAGGTCAGCTTAATTTTAAAACCTATGCTCGTTATCTATTTTTGGTCATAATTTTTATTGCAACCGGCTCTCGTTCTAGTAATCGATTTATTCACCACGGTCTAAATAGAGGTTAGGCTTGTGTGATTAGTAGTATATAATTTTTATGCGCATTTTGCTATTTATTGTATTCACTTAACTATCTTTGGCTGCGTACGACGCTATTATGGTTACGAATATTGTGTTGTACCCAGATATGGCTTCATTTAACACGCTGTTGTTAATAATAAAGGGTGGGCTAACATTGCATAGCTATAATTTTCTACCAGTGTAACTTAATAATAATGCATACATACTGAATATCTAGCATGATATTTTTAATTCGTGGAATTACTGATGACACTTGGATTTTGTCAAGTTCAAAGCAAATCAATTCTTGCCAATAATCTTACTCGGTTTCCAAAATTAATTTTATGGTGATATTGTATGATCGCCCCGTCCATATTGAATTACTCTTGAAGATGACTGTGCAACAAGCCGCGATGTTGTTTGTTACCGATAGAGGTTAAACTATTTAAACTAGTTCAGTGTTCTTCAAGATTAAAATTTTAAGTCGCAATAGGTCGAATATGGCGCTTGGTTTTAACTTAAAATAATATGCATAGTAAGAATATGCGGAAGCAGTCTCAAAAAGAATTAAGGAAAGATTTTATCAGTGTACATTATTTATTTCAGGCCCATCACGAAGGAGAATATATACCCGATCAACCACCACCACAACCAACATTTAATTGCTCTGGTCGGACGCTAAAGGTCTACAGTCAATACAACAAAGTTAATACGTTTCTCACGAACAAATCGTTTGAGATAACTGATGATAAAGACTTGGCTGATGTGTTGTGGCTTACCACGCACTTTAAAGATTTTCGGTAAAAATGCTGGTATTACACTCAATATTGTTTTGATGTTAAAAATGCTATACTCGTTCACTTTTCGTATTAATTATATACTAACTACACATAATTGCTGAGAGTTTAAGAAAATATTTATAATATTCACAATCCCTATCACGAAATCATTAGAAATCTCGCATCCTCCTGGTCAAAATGGCCAAAAACTGGTTTTAAGTACTTAACTGTTTAAAACCTTATCATGGGCTACCTGTGTTTCGCTGCCCGACACATCTCGCGACAGAGCCGTCACGTCGGAAACCGGAGACCACTATGCGGAGTTGTCTCATCGAGAGCTACAACTTTGTTGAACATTACTTTTTGTGGCACCGAGTATGGTTCGTCGAGGAATATCGATGTTTAATATAATATCTTTAATATATTCTGTTATGTGTTTGTGCTTTCAAACGAAAGTCTATTGGTTTATCAAGCACTCTGGATACGATGGTTTAAGATAGAAGTCTAACTTGACTATATTATACCTTTGCAGGGATTTCGAGGCTTTTTCGATCGACGAACCTAATTTATAAGAATGTAAATTCTGATTTCAGTTGTTTGGCTATGTGTTGCGTGCAGGACACAAAGAAATGTCTGTGTTTTCAGTACAGTAATATATTTGTTTGGTTATCAAAGTGAAGCGCGAATGTTATGTTTTTCAGGGGTTTTCAATGGGTTTAGTGTCGGTCAACCCTATGCCGAAAACATTGTCTGTTTTGAGTTGTTTGAGTACGTATTGGTTACACTGCATCAAAAATGGTATATACGTGTTTTTCGCTACGCTGGATACGTTGCTTCAATTATCTAGAGTCCAGCACAAAAATATAATGCGTTCCGTCTGGTCTTCGACGAATTCCATTTCCATTATTGTAGTTTGTCTTCATTTTAGTTTGGTTCCGTATTGCATCAGCGTATCAACAATGGTCTATTTATATGATTTTCGGTACGCTGCTTTGCTTATCTAGGGACCAGCACGAAAAATTAATGCCTTTTCCTTGTTTTCAATGGATTTGCGGTTGACAAACTCTACTTCCATCATGCAGTCTGTTTTTATATGTTTGATTACATGGGTTTCAGGGCATCTGGAACAGTCTATATAGGTTTTTGGTACGTTGAATACATCTGAGTGCTCATCTAATGATCATAAGTGTTCCACACCTTTTCAGGGATTTAAGGTCGGCTGTCGCCGAACCCGATTCATTCAAAGAATTTTTATTGTGGCCACATAATTGGTTGTCTGTTGTTGTCTGCTCCTTCAGATAAACAATTATAGGTATGTGACACCAAGAGTATGCAGTTATTTCGGTTCCAGAGGTTTTATATATATTAAAAAAGAAGTGTTACCGGTGATTACGCATAATGACAGCTATTATAGATGAAACTACACTCACACCGTTTCACCCTCGCTTGCGAGATACTAAAGTGACGCCATTCCATGTTTGAAATAATATTTCCATAAAATAAAGTTATTGTTAAAGAAGACAAATGTATTCACATTTTACGCGCATCATTTGCTAGCAATTCAGGGATAACGTTTGTATGAAGTGAAGTTATTATAAATTAAATCCTGTGAGACAGAAATTATCCTCCAAAACAAATTTAGCGACATTTATTGATCTGTTCAGAGCGTAGTGTAACGTACTGGAGATTGTGTGTTGCAGGGGTGAAAGTTTTTAAATTCCGTACGTGTGTGTGATCGGCCATAACTCGGGAATAACTTACCCGACTTTTATGATCTTGGGCTCGTTCGAGCCGGTATAGTCGATTTACCGTTGATTTTTGATTTGAAGTCTGGTTCCGGGGTCAGAGGTGAACATGATGGTGTTTTTACCCCATTTGTAGTGTACTTCATGGAAGCAAGGTTATTTTTATCTTGACTTTCGATTTTTTCTGTTTGGTTTTATTTTATAGTAAAATGATAAATGCCGATGCCGCTTTTTTGTTTTCGAATAAAGCACTTTGGTTCTGGAGTTACGGGTTTGAGGTATGGCACTCTCGTGGTTTTTCGACCCAAAATTCGAAAATCTGTTCTGACTTCCTGGGCGGCTGAAAATTTTTGCTTTGGGGTTTTCGGGTACGGAAACCTCGTTACCGGAGTTGGTTTTACTCTATTTATCCATGAGGCTACGGAAGTATGGCGCCCCATGATTCGGAGTCAGAAGTCAAATTGAGGGTTTTAACTCCATTTCAGTGCCCTTCGAGGAAGCAAGGTTATTTTTATCCTAACTTTCGAATTTTTTTCCCTGGTTGGTTTTATTTCATAGTAAAATGATAAATGCCGATGTTTCGGGTTTTCAGGTATGACACCCTCATGGTTCCTCGACCCAAAATTCGAAAATTTGTTCTCACGTCCTGGGCGGTTGAAGGGTTCACTTGGGGGTTTTCGGGCATGGGAAACTAATTGACGATGTTGGTTTTGCTCTGTGATCCATGGGTGCAGGAGTATGGCGTCTCCATGATCGCCTTTCGAACAAATTTAAAAAAAGCTCGCCAAATTTGGAACACGTCTCGAACAAAATATTGAATTTATAGAGCGAACATCGAAGAAACTTCGAGCGAACATCGAACGAAAAGCACTCATTTTTGGCAAGTACAGTATGCTATCGAGAGGTGATTGGCTATGCACGCAAAAGGCGTAGATGTACCTATGCTTAACTATGATGTACAATCTCGATAGGGTTACTAGTAGTATTTATGGATCCAAATTGCCAGGTATAAAAATTACAGATAGAATCATAATATGGTTATCAAAATTTGGAAACGTAAAATCTCGATGTAACTACATACATTGCGGTTGCTAGTGATAATGCTGTGTTTAATGAACATCTCTAATGCTTGATTTTGGATTACGACCAAATCCGGAACCAATTCAATACAGTATTTCATTATTTAACCATGTGGTCTACTGTTTTCGAGACACTGTAGACAAAAAGCGAAGGGTTTTTCTTCTCAAAAATTTGTTTCACAAAAATATTCATTGATATTATTTATGGAACAATATCAATTTGATGAAAAAATCTACTATTCTAATGTCACTCAAGTCTTTATTGAGATATTATAGGTTAGGGTGCAATATGGATAGAACCTAAGTTCTATCTCATCTTAAAAGGCATCGGCGGTGTCAATATGTATTGCGTAGATACAGAGGCGGAAAAAATGTTAAGTTAAATCTGTTGTGAGAAATTCATGATAGAATTAATAGTTAATAGCGGACAAATACACGTCTTCAACACTGTTATTTTTCACACATTTTTCGTGATTTTATCAGATATTAAATAAGCTGAGTTATTTATTGTACATGTTATATGAACCACTGATTATAATATAATGATCACATAAATTTCACACATTTTTCGTGAAGTATTCGCAATTTTTTGATAGCGACTTTTTAACTAGCAACAATAGCTTCCAATACGCAGGGTTCTCGTGCAATTATAAAATTCGAAAAACACAGGGATTGTGACAAAATGCTCCGGGAATCTTAAAGAAGAAATTCTGGGGAGAACCTAAAAATTCGAGAATCTTTTTGCTTTTTATGGACTTATTTTTTCAGATTTGAACTGAAAAGCAGCACGAACAGCCCGACTGCAAGTGTTGCAACTGCATTTCACGAAAGCCGGCCCACACCGCCCCTGATCAGATTCACTCTGTGGTATTAGCTTATTTTTAGAATAGCGCGGTAAAAGAGAATCATTCGGCCATTATTGACTCCTATTTGGATATTAGCACCTCAATATTAATAATATTTCATGATGGAAAACAAAACAATAGGACACTCTTCAACAATCGGCCGCACATGGTTTTGATCCAACACCTTAATCTGTGACGGTGGTTAACATTTTGGCAATAGTGGTCATTGTGTCACCATTTTGATTTTGTCAGGCCCAGCGTTTTGGGGTAGGGTCAAATTTTAAACTTTTGCAAAAGTGATGACACTTTGACTTCTGACATTAAGCATAAAAAATATTAAATTAAATATAACGCTTGCTGTGCACCGTTTTTGTCGGCACCATGTTGGCAATGGATGATTATGCTGCGTATATGCATTTAAATTGTAATATTGAAAATTAAGTCGTGTCATGAAAACATAAAGTTAAAAAAATAACTTAAATGTAAGTATACTTGGTTTATTCATGTAGTTTATCGATAATGATGAACGGTCTGGACCACGGAAATTGCTGTGTGGATCGGTCCGGATGCATCTATTATAGATATGTTATAATAACGTTAAGTACACAAATTTCTAAAATGCACAATATAATGTTTGGTGCCTGTCTACTTCGTAAATTTTTCAAATTTTTAATACATGCATGCTGTCACATGACTGATAAGGCACATTAAACAGATCCATCATTGTACAACTATATCTAAAATTTTTTAAATTTATATAAAAATTTCTGTATGTCTAAAAATCCAGCATTTTTCTAGAAATATAGCGGGTAACCTGAATACAGCTTGCACTATTTAGCATTGTATAAGCATTTCCACATTTTACTTTATGTCGAAAACATCACTAGTGTTCCATAAAGTTGTAAAAATTTAATATTAAGAAATCGGCTAATTAAGACAAAAATGCTGTAATGCAGTTCCATTGACTCAGGTTTTGCATTACTAGAAAAATTGGAGCTGTTTCGAAGAATCAGCGATAGATACGGTAAAAAACGGAAAAATCGAAAAATTTAGCTATTGTGAGCACGCAGTAGTTTGATATGCATAACGCACGTTTTAATTATAATACTCATACGTAGTTAACTGGCTTTCCAAAACTTACTCCAAATTTCCTAGCGAACCGAGCCGGGGTACCTGGAGCGAAATTCACTCCCCAGGTCTAACTGGGGGACCGCTTTCTGAGCCGGTTGATTGAAAAATGCCAAAATAACATAGATAGTTATCAGTTGTTAATATACAATGATAACTTACATTATATAGTGAAACACGATTGAAAAATAATGTTTTAATCTTTCAGGGCAAAAATTTGTGATTTTTTAGTTCCGTAAATGTAAAATAAATTGGCACATTTTTGCCTAGCGGAGAAACACCGACCTATTTTACTGTCGTGCAGAAAATACCTAGTTGGGCTGGACTGATCGGAAGCCAAAAAATACCGCAGGCGAGGGAGCTTGTGGTCGTGCTGAAAAATACTTGGGGAAATGGGCTGCACTGGAGGAGGCTTAAATAACTCCCACCTCTCCGTGGGAAAGCCAGTTAATATGAACACATTGTATGCCCGTGTATACTAAAAAGCCTACAGTTGCTTTGTGGCTGTTGTTACAAGTGGAACAGCCCTTGACAAAGATTACTGTTGTCTATTTTGAACTCTTTGTAGGCTTTAGTGATTATGTGACGGGTGGATTCTGCCTCCGTAAGTACTTCCTCTTGATCGGTTATAACAAAATGCAAAAATCGAAAATGTTCGGCTGTAAATTTTAAACAAAATATCTTTATCTCTAAAGGTTAAACTGAAAGTTGCTGAGAAGCCGGGCTAAGTCAGATTTCTTTCACAAGTTCCAACCCGAGGCGGAACAATTTCAACAGGGGGTCGGGCATGGTGTTGGGATCCGCCACTTTTACCTTGTGCGTCAAATAATGATTTTTGTAAGTACTCTTTTCTATTTGCGCCATGTTCAATAAATTTACGGTTTTGTTCGTCCTGTGTTTAGTGGAGACGGTCATTTTATTAGAGCATTGCGGGCAAGTCAATTTATTGCGTAAACTCTTTGCCATTGCAGAACTTTGGCAGCTACGCGGACTACAACATTTGTAAACCAATTTCCGTTTGAAAACGTCTTAACCGTGAAAGACCTTCTGGCAGCTGTCATTCACTTAGCTCATCCAAACGAAAAGTTTGATCGCGAATCTATGGAATGTAATCCCAGATGGTTTCCAATTACTTATAATTTGCGAACTGAGCTGCCTCGGTTTGTAGCCCATTATCAGCAACGGGAAATGAGGTAAGCTAACTGCGGAAAAACAGATGATGATAATTACATGAAAGTATTCACTGGAAAGACAATTGAGAAATTATGAGAGAGATGCATACCAATGCTTGGAACCTATTTTATGCTGGTATATTCATTGGAACGTTGACATGGCGCAAATTATTTCTCAAAAACATCCAAATTTATTTGAAATTTTAAGGTCTTTCTCTGTGCACGCAAAAGGCGTAGGTGTACCTATGCTTCACTACGTTCTGCATTCTCGATAGAGTTACTAGTTTAACAGATCCATGCTGGATCGTTACGAGGTGGATTAATCTTGACCATAGCCTAATGGCAACATTTATCGAATACCCTTAATCCTGGCCACAGTCTGATGGTCAACATTTAATAGACAGTCCAATAATCCTGGCCACACTCTAAAGGCCAACATTTACGAATACCCCAATAATCCTGGCCACAGCCCAATGGCCAAAATTTAGTCAAATACCCCAATAATCCTGGCCACACTTTAATGGCCAACTTTTACGAATACCCCAATAATCCTGGCAACAGTGTAATGCGCAACATTTACAAATACTTCATTAATCCTGGCCACAGCCCAATGGCCAAAATTTAGTCAAATACCCCAATAATCCTGGCCACACTCTAATGGTCAACTTTTACGAATACCCCAATAATCCTGGCAACAGTGTAATGCGCAACATTTACAAATACTTCATTAATCCTGGCCACAGTGTAATGGCCAACATTTAGGCGAATTCCCTAATAATCCTGACCATAGCGTAATGGCTAACATTTTTGAATTTAATTGCAAATGTCTCCCAACTCAGAACATGTAGCGGAGATGACCCAACTGGGTACGAAACCCACTGTAGCATCGAACTACGTATGTATAGGGGATTAAAACCAATCTAAAACCTCGTTGCGCAAGCGAATACATAAGCTGATTTTCCCCCGTTCATATTAACCGACCGCAAGACCCTGCCGTCACCTCAGTTATAAACCGTATATATAGCACAAGTCATGAATCGTTACGCCCATCAACCTCGTTATAAATAGAGATTGATTTTTGTCATACTTCGCCCCTCACCGCCTACAGTTTTAGTGATCAAAGTGAGTATCGTTATCATTTCAGGTACGAATAATCATCGAAGTATCGCGACAGTATACATATATATATAGATGTTGATTGTAGTACCATAAAGGTACCTATTATATATATTTTTATATCTTGTATTCCATCGTCATTGTTATAACCATACTGTTATGGCCATAAAGGCACATGTTACATAATTGATTCGTATAATCATGATCGTGTCGTACTAATATTTATGTAACATCGCTTTTGATGCTTATAATGTATTTTCAGGTATACTTACACAATTTGGCCGTTTGATTGGAATAGTACTTGTTGACCGTATAGATATGTAATCATTGTACCATATTCATACCGTATTTTCTTGTTGTTAAAGGCCATAAAAGCGCCTGTATTTTCCTATGATTCCATACTATTTTGACAGTTACCATGATGTATCCTTGTTGTACCGTTTCCTGCTGTTAAAGGCCATAAAAGCGCCTGTATTTTGCTATGATTCCATACTATTTTGACAGTTACCATGATGTAACCTAGTTGTACCGTTTCATTGTTGGTAATGACCATAAAAGCGCCAATTCGTATGTAATTTTATGCCGTTTGTACGCTAATTGTTATACTTGATTATACCTTTGTAATTTATAAGTTTGGAGGCACCAATAGTCGAGGATGATTTGTTTTGTTTAGGATGATATTTAAGGAAAAATTTAGGTATTTTTACGCTTGTGAATTAGTGCTTTTATAGGTAGAAGATGCGAGTATGGCGAGCTCTTGCCATACTCAACTCGTGGAAATTTAGGACGGCACGACTCCCCGCCTGCACCGATCTGTAGGAATAGCCCTACCTCGCGTTGTAGGACCACAAAGTTTACTTCGATTTTTCACAGGAAAGACTGGCCGTGACGGATACCCGTCACTACCGTCCTCACGAATGAGGACCACAAAAAGTATGGCTGTTCGTCCTGAAACGAACAGCAAAGGAGCCAATTTTCTGAAAAGTTTTAGTATGGAAAGTAAAATATCGCTTTACCAGTGTTCAATATTAACAATTACGCTGGTAAATTGCACTCACCGAGACTTTATCAGTTACCAGCGTTCATTTTCGCTTGTTGAAATAACTGATAAAAGTAGGAAAATTTATGAAAATTTGGAATCAAAAATATCGGCTCCGGCCCAGAACCGGAACCGTTGAGAAATTGCAAATTTGGTACTTACCATTTCTTATAGAGAATTTTATGGCCTTTCTAATGAGACCGTTTTTGTGGAGATCCGACTTAGGAGCAAATAAGCATATACTTAGACGAGTCAAACATAATTAATTAAATAACTCCACGAATATTAGTCACAAAAATACGTACATGGCGTCGTTGTGATTCCTAGATCCGAGACTTTCTTTTGAGTCCCGCTCCACCCACTTTTAGGTACCCCTCCGTGTGAAAAACGCAGAAATACCGCCCCGACCGGCGTGTAACCCCTCGTTGGATTCCCTTTGTCAAGACTAACACAGATATATGCTTAACACCCCAGAGAAATGTGCCCCGAACCCCCGGAGGCCATTTGAAACACCCCAATTGTTTATAAAATTTGTCATGGGCTCGCCCGGGAGCCCACCCGTACCTATTATTGTCTGAGGATGGACCTGTTACATATCAGTGTGTTCGGACGGACGTACTGAGTCCGAATCCGAACTTCTTATGGCACTCTGCCCTTCACTGAGGGAACGGTACCCTCTTTTCGTGCCCTTTGCTCTCCTTTGTTTATTTGTTTATTTAAGTGCGTCTCTTTTCGTTCGGACGCTGTTTCCAAGCACACACGCAGGTCTGTTTATACACTACGTATAAATTTAAAATAAATTTATGTTGTTGAGTCGATAACCTTGAAGCACAACTTTTCTATAAATTTTATATAAAATTAGACGCTTCGATAGAATCCTTATGAGTAAGCATCCGCTATAAATGCAGTATACCTGTATGAGGTTTGATATTAAGCTTTGTTCGAACCACCGAAGTACGAGTTTTGAGTAAATAAACTTGGTATGCGGCGAATAAAGTTCATGTTAAAACGTTTGGAGCGCCGTCCTAAAGTAAGTATTATCGTCGATCTGTATTAATACTGGAGGAAATTATAGAAAGTTTAAGTTTAATATTAAAGCTTTTAAAAAACTTCTTATCAGCACTATTAAATTTGTGATTTAATCTACAGTGCCCAATGTAATTTTGGCGACGATAAGAAAGTTTGTTCTTCGGGTCAATCTTTGGGGTCAAATCGCCCCAAAAATGCTGACCAAGCACTTCTAGCGGTTCAGAATTTAAAATTTCACATTTTGAAATCGTCAGTATTTAAGCAGAGCTGCACAAGCTCTGCAGAGTTCAGTCTGACTTCGGCAGCGCAGAGTTCGGTTGTTTTGCAGACCACTCTGTCGCTTGTCTACAGTCTTAGTTTAGTGTTATGGTTTGTCCGGCTATTTTTCTCTGGTTTTGTGGTATGCTCTTGTTTTGCGAACGAATGGAGAAGCGATGGGCGCGCCCGATCGGAATCGAATGCGTAAGTGTGGACAGGGAGGCAGAGTAGCTTAATTGAACACCGTTAATTTTAGATTAGAGAGACCCGAAGCGTGATAGCTAGCCCATAAGATTGGATACCGTCCTGATAAGCATTAGTGCATAATTTTAGCCTCCCCTGTCCATACTTTTATTTACATGATAGCTCTGCCCGTCCTAGCTTGTCCCGCAGACCCATAGTCGCGTTTGGCCGGTCGCATAAATTAGTTAGTTGGCCGAAGTCATGCTGAACCTCGCTCGGTCGACGAGTTAGGCACAAATATACGCTACACTCGCGCATAGATTCACTTCACATGATTCCCAATTAGGACATCTTCCGTGAGCCGACCGAGGTTAAATAACATGAATGTTTGAATTAAACATTGGAAAGAAAGCTCCATATCGTTCTTAGATATTCATTTTATTGAGTTTTGATAGGTGATTTATTTTTGTGTGTTGCTAAGCAAGGTGTCAAATGCGCACCAGGTTGACAGTGGACACTCACTGACAGAATCCCGAAGCTAAAGCTCACGTTCTATGATAAACTTATTTACAAGGATTTTGTTGAAATGTATTAGGATGAAAGTAGTGATCCAAGCCCTTAAATTGAGCTAAGTATTTTAACTGACCCGCAGTCGGATTTGCAACGTTAGTGTCAGGTGGGCGAGACTGCTCACCCTGAGTGAAAGTTTAATATTCCTCTAGAATTACTCTAGGGAATTGACCGAAATTTTATCCAGACCTGGACATGGGTCTCAGCTATCGATTTAGGACACAAAGCTTTCAAATATCGCGTCGGAATCCCAAACCCGATGACTCTGAAGGGGCTCGCCCCCACCAAAATCTGAAAACTGAAATATCTTAAGATTCTCGCCACGAATTTTGCTAAAACTTTGGTCTTTTCTTTGTAGTAATGCCTGTTAATGAATGCGACTTTAAAACTTATCGATATCCCAAACCCGACGACTCCGAAGGGGTTTGCCTCCACCGAAAACGGAGAATTCAAATATTTTGAGATTCTCCAGGGATTTTGCTGAAACCCTCGCCGTTTCTTCGTAGGAATGTTCGCTAACGGACAATATTTTAAAACTCAACATTATCGAGTCGGAATCAAACCCTACGGCCCGTCAGGGGTCCGCCCCCACTCAAAACTTTAAATGTTCATAACTCAAAATTCCCTCCAGGAGTTTTGATGATTTTTATCCCGTTAGCCCTTCCATTTGAGCTATCCGTGACCCATTCAAAAGTTATAGAAAAATAAACCCGCACAGCGCAAAAGCCGTCAGGGTTCCTGCAGAATTCATAGATTTCTCCGCAGTATATGTAGTTTTATAGACAGGATTTAGTCTTGCTTTTGCACACATTTTCCAACCCTTTAGCTTTACAGTTCAGTTACATTTCTCTCCCTTCTCTGTATATTGACATCAGTGCAGCACGAAAGCCGTCGGAGATTCGAATCTCTGATATACGGCCGCTGCGATGAAAATATTAAATTTACCAGAGTTGGTAGATTTAATAGTAGTGGCAAATTTTTGTATATCAAAACTGACGATGTCGCTAGACGGGATATCGGGTCTTGGCCCGACGGATCCATTTTTGTGAGGACCGGTGGCCCGGCCGTAATAAATCAAGAAATAAGGCTGAAATCAGCGTCTGTGCAAAATTTCATAGAGAAAGGCTGGCAAGTTGGAAAGTTATTTAAAACTATAGGCTTCCTCCAGCCCCTACCGAATTGGACTCAAATTCTCGGTCGAAAACTGGGAACCCGAATAATCTGAGGATACCAACGGAGTAAATTTGAGTTAGTAAATATTCGTTACGGTTGTCCCGACAACCGGACTCGCCCATTTTTGATTCGTTTCGTCAAGTACGAGACGCTAGGAATATTAATTCAATTTTAGTACCAAATAGAGCTCTTTCTGAGAGCCGTTTTCAAGCCTAAATAACTTAAGCTCCAGTACTTTTAGGATAGTGCCGATGACTACGAGGCATCGCCACGTATAGTTCTAGCCTTAATCAAATTTATAGGTACCTAAGTGCAGTTTTAACCCCTGCCCCTACGCCCTGAAGTTGGCATGAAATTTGTATAATAACAATGTACTAGTCACTGAATTGGCAGAAGTTAACGGAATTCATAGTATTTATTGGTTGTGTTACAAATTGGTGACTCGCCCAAGCTTGTCCCTTACTCCACGTTTATGCCTCTACGTAAAAACAATAAGCAACGATCCGATCTTTTTAGAACCATATCCACACTTAGGAATTGAGTTAAAATGTTAAATTAGTGCAGAAAATCAATTAAGTGAGCCAATTTTGCTAAACCATTTACCTTGGTAGAAATTGGGAATGCCCTATTGTAGCTCATTACTTCGGTAGTGGCCTACTTCTACGTTCCAGCTTATTATTGAGCAAGTAGTTGATTCTTAAACTTAATAAACCTGTCATAGGACGAACAAAATAAAATTGTCAAACGTTTTTTCAACCTCATAGGCAAACCTTGAACTTTAAACCGTTAATTCAGTATGATCTTTTGGTCTCGAATCGACCGTTACAATCAGTACACAATGCGCTTGTAAGCCCTAGGTCTGCACCCAGTTTTAGAGCATTACCTTTTGCTAGAATTACCGCAGAACACCGAGCTACTTTATACGTTTATTGTAACCGTGAAAGTTGAATTCCAAGGCGACACTTTCAACCCTTTTGTAAAGTTAGTAAGAGTTCGGTTGGAACCCTGCAGTAAGTTAACGAATTTCTACGAATTACCCCACACCAAACTTTACCCCAACTCGTCTCGTACTAGGATGAGAAATACCTAATTTGTACTGCAGAGTTTAGACTTTAGAGATGCTTTTCTTTACCGCTCGTAGTAACGCCGTACTTTTTGGCAAGAATATAGATTATTGTTCCGCCGAGCTAGGCGCGACCGAAGGTCCTCAGCGAACCCCGAGTTACACTTGAAGTCGATGATTTATCGCTTTTATCTGGATCAGGCTCGATCTAGCGCTTTCTAAAATTTTGTAAATTCGGCAGCCAAAATGAAATATTACTTTTCCTAGTGTTGGTATTGTACAGTTAATGTACACCACACATATTAAATTTTAGCAATAATTTTGGGATTAGGAAAGGATAGAAATTTAGGAAATCTGGTCCCAACCTCAACTTACCGGGACCTATAAGCTAGTTAGGAGATAAGTCTACTCGACCATTTTTAGTCTTATTTTAACGCATGTTCGTGGACACGAAAAGCCCACTTTTGCAGTTATGCAGGTCACAAATGAGCCGCGATTATCGTTTCGATACCGTGCGTGAGGATAGTCTTGATAGGAAATTAGAACCAAAATTAACCAGTTATGTCTGCGCAACTTGTTGAAAAGTTCATGGTCACCGTACGTATGTATGTATGCAAGTAGGAAAAAGGGATGTTGTACCATTGTCGCACTGGAGAAAATTATGAGTCTTCCCGATGATCACCTTCCAACCTTATAGTTTTGTCGATAAGTACCGTTACTCATTTGTTATAATATTTTGCCGCATGTTAATCCAATCGCTACTTTACCGCATTTACGAATATTCACCTATTCATGTACCATAGCCGTGATTAGGATGAGCAAATTGAGACCCGCAATCCCATTTTGTACGCTTCGTCCGTATGCCTAATCTGTACCCGTTATATTACCGCCTTTCGCTTACCTGAACCTGTTGTTTTGTCGGAGTACTCTATAGTAGAAATCGTAGGGCCGAGCGAGTAGTTAGTTGAATGGCACCTCTGTTTTTATAACTAACCATTTTGCGCTCCGGTATTTGCTTTTGATTTGACCCACTTTTAGCGAGTAAGGTAAGCGCAGCTGTCATTAGAAAAGGCTTAGCAGTTTTACGCAGTGATTTGAATCAGCTGTGAGAGTTCCTTGAAAAAGGCGATGATTCCGCAACTTACCCGTTAATCACCCTGCTCATTCTCCTAATAGCGTACCATATTAGTGACATTGTACCTATTGTATTCGCCCGTACAGTATGTTTTTTGTCCATATCCAATTTTGACTCATCAATAAATGCTCAATCAAACCCAATGTGTCCAAGTGTTTTGCTGACCATAGTAGCCATAGATATTAGAAGGGGTTTGAAATCCGTCACCCCTATCGACGACCCACGTTCAGGTTTGACACACACGCGCGTTGAAGAAGCAAACCTTAGCGTGACTCGCCGATTCCATAACTGTATTAATTATCTTGCAGGATGAGTACGACTCGTGCGATTAGTAAGGAAAAGTTACCGCAAAATCAAAACTTACGCTGAACACCCAGAATCGGAAATTACACGCGAATCCGACATTCCACGTCTAGGGATTTGTCGGATCCTAGTGGGGGCCACTGTCTAAATAAATTAATCGTTCAGGAAAGTAGAAAAATTAATCCAATCCAAATACCGATTCAATACACTTCCCGGTTAAACGAGGATAGGGAAAACGGTATGGTCTCTTTGGCCTGTGAGCAGGTGACGCAGCCGACCTCCCTGGGGACCTCAGAGGTAGTACCTCTTAGGCTACGTGCGCAACCCGTCCGGCAGGATCAGAACACATCCTGTGAAGCGTTCCTGCGGCTTGCTAAGCTCCGTAATTTCTTATGCCTGACCCGAATAAAAAGAAAATTTAAGGATTTGAACCCAATAGGTCCGCCCTTGAAGTCACGATAGCCGGGGTCGTATGGGCATAACGTTTTTGGAAGTGCGTAATGCAGCAGCGTCACCTCGATCTAATACACTAGTTATAAAATATACAGTATCTTTACGAGCGAGCGAACAACAAGCGAGCAGCCGTCAATTGTGGGGAGTAGTGTACTGATACGGATAGCAATTAAGGCGAATATTTTCACGAAAAATTCTCAAATTATTCGAAAACGTTTCACGAATAATAGTACAACTTGGAACGGCAGTTATAATACTTGTAAATATACAGTATCTTTACGAGCGAGCGAACAACGAGCGAGCAGCCGTCAATTGTGGGGAGTAGTGTACTGATACGGATAGCAATTAAGGCGAATATTTTCACGAAAAATTCTCAAATTATTCGAAAACGTTTCACGAATAATAGTACAACTTGGAACGGCAGTTATAATACTTGTAAATTCACTCGACCACCGACGTAGCGCAAGTAGTTTCGGAAAAGTACAAAATTTATTTGAAAGTTTGTGATGTTCTAATTTTAAAAATATATCTAGAAGCCCACCGGACACATTTTGTTATAAAAATGGTTTCTGGCTAACGTTCTTTAAAACAGGAGTATTCGTTGACATACTGGTACGGATAAAAATAAATGCAAATATTGCACGAAAAATTCCCAATTTATTCACGAAACATAATATACTTAGAATTGGAACGGCAGTTGTGATACTAATCGAAATGACACTCTCTTATTCGAGACTCGCTCCTAATCCGTTATAAAGCAACTATGAGTCGACATAACGTTAAATGAACAGCTTCGTGATATAATAGAGTAGATATGTATAGCAATGTAGTGTGTTACAATGGCGAAAGTGGCAGAGCATTTTTAAGTGCTATGTATATAATTAACGTACACATATGCGGAAATAAAAATACTATATACATACGTATGTCTATTTATTTACTCAAAACGAGTTTATTCAAGAATTGAGTGAATTAAACAATTATTGTTGGCGAGCGAACGAGCATTTCTAGCGAGCGAGCATCGACCGAACATCGATCGACCAGCGGTCATTACTCTCGAGTTCTGTAGCTTTAGCTTTACTTTAGCACAGCGCCTTTTGAAATAGTATTAGATCTCCCTAACCACTGTATTAACTTTTAAGAGTTTTAAACTGTAACTCGACAACCGGTGTAGATATCTGAGCCAATTTTGTCTCATTTTGTAGATCAAATAAGCCTCTGTAACACCATTAATGCCTCCTTACGCGGTGTTCTTATATGTAGAAGTTGAGTCATTAAAATGGGCCAATAAGGTCCAAAATGAAAGCAGTAATGTCTCCACTGCCACATACGGCATATGGGTATTTTTGTCTCATTCTGTAGAGCAATATATTCATACTCTGGAAATAGTGTGCTGCTGTTGTCATTATTTTATGCTGCAGGGTTAGGTCAAAACGGGCTTTTCCATGAGCCTATGGGACCCAAAATACACGAATACGGTAATATTTCCGTAACTGCTCGAGCTATACGGCTATTTTTGGCCTCATTTTGCAGAGTAATTTATCCTCTTATGTACTTGTACCATCTGAACCCAATATTCTAGTGTAGTTTAACTATTCAAAAAACATGGCTGATATTCAGTGCCTCATTTTGTAATTTAATGCTCACTATAGCTGTGTACCTCTGTCTAAATTGCATATTTAATTTCTTAGAATTCACCATCATGGCGATTAGACAAACTGCTAGTTAATTTCAAATTACACATTCTGAATCTTGCAATCACTCTGCAGGTTACATATTAGCGGGAAGTATATTATTTGGCGTTTTCAGCTGGCGAAGGAACTGGCTCGCAATTCGTTCAATCCTCATTCATGGATCTGTAAGAGTCGCTTTAGCGGAGCACTACAGTTATTGCAGCTGTAAGCTAAAGTAATAGAAAACGAAGGTTGTGTACTTAATACTATGTTGCTAACAGTTAAATATGAACGTTAGGCATAGAGGCCCAGTACGTACATTCATTTCTTGAAAATTTCTGAATGAACGTGTTAGTGCTTTTCGTATTGCGTTAATATTACACATGCAATAATTTCAGACTAGTACACTATGTTACATATCACCTCAACCTTAGTGGCAAAATAAGTTTTTGCGCGATTAACAGTGTTTATTTTATTGGATTGCTTTCTGTTTAGTTGCATTACGTGATGGTGTCTTTTTATCTTAGAGAACTGGATAACCACTGGATAATAAAACCTTGGAACTTGGCTCGTGGCTTAGATACATTCCTTACGCGAGATCTCAACGCAATAATACGAAGTATCGAAACGGGGCCTAAGGTGAGTCTGCTTCTCATCAGAGTGGGTAAGCTATATGGAAATACGAGTTATGTAAGGTCTGTTTAGACCCCATCTCGTCACATATCTGTACATAACTAAGATTTGCCGCGCCGCTACCTTAAATTATTTGTTTGCGCTGTTAGAATTACAGTCGCGGCCCGAAATAAGTGCAATCGAAAACGATCGAAAATTTGTTTAATCGAAATCGATCGAAATTTCTTTTAATTAAAAAAAATGGAAATTTTGAAATTTATCTAATTGCGCGAAAATCGAAATCGATCGAAATTTGGTTTAATTGAAATCGAAATTTCGATCGATTATTTTGCACTTATTTCTGGCCGTGACTGTGAGTATGTCTAGTACAACCGAAATAACTGTTGGAAAAAGAGTTGATTTAGCTTGTTTCCCATATTTTGGTAAGGGATATAATAAGCAAGATATGTTAGAAAAATCTTCAAGTATTATAAGAAATCTTCCGGTGTGTATTTTAAAGGATTAAGTTTTGTTCGGCATATTTACCAATAATGTGCTGCATTTCGGTGGGTTTCGTCCTTGTTTTTTTATACATTAGTGACTGAATTATTGATAATAGTGGAAACAAGAACATTTTCTTCACATTGCCGGAATTCCGAGGATGTCCCACAAATTGGAGCCTCAAGTTCTTGAGACTTGTAACCACGATGAAGGAGAGGAGAACCATAAAAGGGGTCGCAGGTAAACATCTTTTCATTCATTCAAAAACTGCCTTCCACTATGACGATTACAGTTTGAATCATACTTTAAGCAGTCCCAGTAATACCAACGCATTTTTGCTGATTCGACGCCGAAAGTAATAATTGTTATTACTAATTTTGTTTTGTGAACATGGCATCTTTTGTTATCGCAGGGTTGGAAATTGCTCAGTGAAGGGGCCGGTCAGTGGGAGGTTGCAGATACATTGTACAGTCAGACAAATAGTCGTAGTCTTCCCGTTCCTCACTATTCTATAAACCCGGCATTTGCAAATCGTCATGGATTGATGGCCCTGTATTCTGGCTAGTCCAAACCATGGAAATTATAGCTGGGGGGGGCCGGCTCACCTGCCGGGGGTGCCGGATTTTGACGGGTTGACAATGTTTTTGCCGGATTTTGTCGCGTTTAGACGTTTATTTTTCTCAAAAAAGGGCTTTGAGTCGGGGGTACCCGAATTTTTGCCGGGGGGTAGGAGCCGTGGGTACCTCCGTTTTTCCGGGGGGGGCAGCCGAAAATGCCGGGCCCCCACTTTGGCCTAGCCAGAATGGGCACTATGATAATATCTCCTGAACCGCTCGATCTACATGGATGATATTGGACTCATTTTGTAAAGTAATACAGCCTCTTTGTAGCTGCGGATAATGCACCGCTGTTGTCGTTTTTTGCGTTGTAGCATTGTGTTAAAATGAGTTTTTAATTGATTACCTATTAAAACAACGCAAGCTGCGTAACGTGTATAATTTACCATTCAACACCCAGAATTTACCACCTTGGCGATAAGACAAGCTACTGGTTATAAAACTTTAGCTACATTTTTTTTTGCGGTTTCTAATAAATTCTTTAATTCAACGAAGAATTCTTACTTTTCATAGGGTAAAATTTGGGACCGTCAATTTTGTGGCACCCATAATTCAAATTTACAACATCCTGTTTTGTCGAACGACAGCTAAAGCGAAAGCTTGAAATATCGATTTGCGCCCCTTAGTTTCGCATGAAAACGGATTACAATTTTTTCAGTCGTAAAAGTGGGCCGAATGGTCTCGGATCGGCTAAAAAGAGTCCGCAAAACAAGATTTTTGTTGTATGTCGACAATGGGTTCACAATAGTTCAGGCAACTTGTGCAGAAATTAATGCTCTATGAAACTGTATGTAAAACTTTGGCACAAGTATGCCCTTAGGTCCAAGATTATTGGCCTTGACACGCCATTTACAGCTCTTGGTTATATTTCGAAAACCGATGCACATATTTCAGTCAACTTGTAGAGAAATTTATTATGGCACTATAAAACTATAATGTAACTGGCCTCTCCATATGATCAAAATTTTACCTGGTAACTTTGAGACTCGACAACGGTTGCACAATAGTTTAGATAACTTGTAGAGCAATTAATGCTCTATAATACCTTATGTAAAACTTTGACACAAGTATAACCTTGGGTCCAAGATTATTGGCCTTGATATGCTATGCTCTTGGTTGTATCTTGACAACGGATGCACATATTTCCGTGAACTTGTAGAGCAATTGAGGCTCTATAAAGCTATAATGTAACTGACTTCTCCACAGGACCAAAATTTTCTCTAGGAGCTTTGAGCTGGGGCCCACCAGCTTCAATCTGGAGGAATTTAAAATACGCGGGAAAAATAAGTAGTATTAATTAAATTGGTATGTGTTAAAGCAGTTTTTGTTAGGACGATCATTTTTGGTGTCTCCTCAAAATTCTTGGAGGGATGCTGGGGGCTAACTTGGAGAATGCCAAAATAAAATTACTTAGGGGAGACACCGAAATCCACGCGGAGAGGTTGTAAATCCTGCCTGCTCCCCTCGTGTGAAGAGGCCAGTAGTAAAGATAATCCTTGATGTTGTATTTACAGGATTTATCATTAATTTGTTATGCTTTGACTCTGGTATATCAATGTAGATGTTTGTGTTTTGGGTCCACGTCTTGAACTCTAGATACTGGATAATCGGTAGCAACAAAACATCATTGCTGTGATACTTTTCTTTAAATTTTAACGTTTCACTATAAATATATTAAACTATAAATATTTTACAAGACACGATATTTCAAATACAGGAATGGAGTTTTATGCATATGAAACGAGGTACGAATATGTGGAAGTAATTATTATTTAGGTAAAATGGGTTTAAAATCATATCATAAGATCCGCAATACACGAAACCGGCCATATCTCATTAACCATTGAAAATATACGGACCGTTTGTGTTCAATTTCTGTTTCGGGAGGAGCTATAAGCGCGTTATTGCGATGGCTACTTTGTTGTTCAGCTTTTTAAATGATCCTATAGGCCGGAAATGTACGAAAACTGCCATATCTCCCTAACCAGTAACATATATGGGACTTCTGGCGCTCGTTTTGTAAATCAGGAGAAACTATATGTAATTCTATATGATGCGGTATTACGATGGTTACCTATTGTAGAATTAAGCACAAAACTTTTCAATGGGTTCGAAATATAAAATTTAAGTTTAAAATAATTGAGATACGAAATACACAAAAACGATCATATTTCTATATTATAATTTCTATAATAAGGGTTTCGACAACAACACAGAAAATTGCAAGAGAGACGGAAAAACACCGGAAATTTGAAATAAAAATGGAGAATCGTTAAGAAAAGTGGAAATCGGTCATACAATATTTTTGTCCGTGCTATTATTGCTATAAATCAAAAAGAGATATCTATTCTGAATATTTTCGGGCCAAAAACAATAATTCTAGCATTTTTAAATTAGTTGTACACAGAGGGATAGAATGGGTCTATCTATATGCTACTGGAGTTACCGAACACGATGGAATCTATTGTATTTGCGTTGTAATTCCATGATGTGGGATGTCATTATAAGCGTTAAAAAAGATTACTAAAACGACAAATTTGTTCTAAAATGCTGGGGAAACTTTTAATTCGAAGAAGAAAATTGTTTGTCTATAAATATAGGTTCAATAATCGGCAGATTGTATAGAGCGCGTCAAGCCATCACGCATTATTCTATTGGTAGCTGTGTTTTAGATTAAGAAAATTGGTTGCCATATTAGGCTCATGAGTCATGACACTCGAAATACACGAAATATCTCGATAGCCAAATAAATTGTAGAGTAAAAGAAGTCTTATGTAGTATCATATGACGAGTTTTTACGGTAGTTACCGATGTGTTAGAGGATTAGGAAAAATTGTTGTTAAAATGGGCCAATGAGACTCGAAAAACACAGAAACGGCCATATTTCCATAATTATGGAATGAAATGGGTCTTTTTATGCAGAGCGAGAGAAACTCTGTGCAGTTGCATATAACGCGTTATTACAGCAGGGTTACCCATGTATGTTCCAGCATTAGGTAAAAATGGGTTTTAACATTGGTCCATCTGATCCGAAATACACGAAAGTCGCCATAATCTGCGTATATACATAGGCAACGGAGATATGGGTGCTATTGAGCTGATTTAGTGAAGCGATTGAAGTTCTAAATATTATGCACAATGCGTTGTGACGTTTGTCACGCATGCTATGTTTTGGTCTACATAGCGTTGAAAATTGGCCCGCCAAACGTGATTGTTCAAAAAATACGGACTTTTGTTTAACGAATTTTGGTTGTGTTTCGTGGTTTATTACAAGGGCTATTATAGCTACTATACAAAACGTTTTACCCCAATATGCTGTTATGAAGACGGAATACAATACTTTAGCTTTTCTCTTGTTTTAGGATTAGGCTCAATTCTAGGAACGAGTCGAATATTACTACAATTTTTAAGTGTAAGATAAACCATGACTAAATATTATGAAGCTTTACAACGCCGCATAAATCTTTCATATTGTCATAATGTAAAATACTCTTTATCATACAACCGGAACAGGAAACATCTATATATTGAACCGCTACAGACCAAAATAATGTGCAAAACTTCGATTAAACGAAAAATTTCGGTCGGTTGCGATGTCGAAACTTTTTTCTGGCGGTGATTGTAAATTTGTTTATAACATACAAAGCATTGCAGTTAGCGATTTATTGAAATGTTGTTATTCTTACGGTTGTGAGGTGACCAGGAAGGCTTGCTGTAATAGGTATCTTGTTTAAAACGAGAATATAACACGATTTAATATTTTAAAATCCTGGCTTAATTTCTATCCACAAAATTTTTATACATTAGTAAATTTTCTGTGCTGGAATATATTCAAATTTAGCTGGTTATTTTCGTGCAGAAATTTCATGAACATCCATACATACCATCTGCATATTATAAATACAATCCATTAGTGAGTCTAGATTGGTGCAGATACGGCGATTGATTGAATTCTGCAGAAAAATGTATTGAATATTATTTTTTCAAACTCAACTTATTTTGATTCATAGCACATTGACATTTCAGATTGCCTGTAAGTACATAGAAGATCCAGTGTTATTTCATCGTGCCGATATCGATAGTTGGGTCAAGTTTGATCTTCGTTTTATTCTTTTTCTAAAGTCTGTTCAACCGCTAAAAGCATATGTATACAATAATTTCTGGATTCGTTTCGCAAACAAGTAAATTTTCACGTTTACACTTTTTACTCTAAATGCGTTTTGCTGCATAAGACTGTATTCTGTTTTTTATTAATAATTATATTTTTATCACAGTAGCCATATATTTTACGGACAAAATTAAGTGCACAAAAACGTACAAACAGCAGCAGGAGTCTTTTTTGCGTCGCGACACAGGCGTTCGAATTTAATAATGGTTTTGCTGGGCTGACAGCACTCATGCCACTGTCGATCATAGTTTTAATGAGTGAATATGGTACGGAGTCTTTTCATATTTCCGCATTCTCTAAATTTTGCCACAGAAAAACGACTGTTTGCGGATGTTAACCGAACAAAAACAAGTGGACTTAATTTTTCGACATTCGGATTTTTTGGTTCGTTCTTATTCGATGATACTGCGAGCGCTGACAAGTATCTAGTGATGCTGCGAAATGAATTTTATCCTAAAATTTCAACAGTTACCAAATCTTGACAGATTTCACTTTACGCAGGATGGCGAGCCTCCTCATTTTGCAATGGCTCTACACCTTTGGTAGGAGAACGATACTCTCCTGACCGTTGGCTGGGGCACCGAGGCCCTGTCGAATGGCCGGTCGAATATTCGAATGAGCTATCACTTGAGTAAATCCGCCTAGTCGTAGTGTGAAATTCGTTCGAGTGGTTAGAATCTTGAGGCCACTATCTTTTGCCAAATTTTTTTTTGTTTTGTTGCTAACTTATATATACTACCGCCTACTACCGGTTCTGGTTAACTTGGTTAACCAAAACTGGCGAAATTAAGCGATGAAATCTCCGTCAAATAATAAAATTTCGCGCACATGCAAAAAAAATCTCATAGATTTTTCTCACTTATGTTAGTCTGCGTTACATATGTCTTTCTTTCACGATAATAGACTGAATTTTAAACAAATCTAACACTTTCGAAATTTGACCTTCATGTTTTGTTACAATATTTCTAATACCTCGCAAACTGCTATACTATTATCCATATCATAGATGGCTCTCCACCTTTGGTAGGAGGACGATACTCTTCTGACCGTTGGCTGGGGCACCGAGGCCCTGTCGAATGGCCGGTCGAATATTCGAATGAGCTATCACTTGAGTAAATCCGCCTAGTCGTAGTGTGAAATTCGTTCGAGTGGTTAGAATCTAGAGGCCACCATCTTTAGCTAAATTTTTTTGTTTTGTTGCTAACTTATATATACTACCGCCTACTACCCGTTCTGGTTAACTTGGTTAACCAAAACTGGCGAAATTAAGCAATGAAATCTCCGTCAAATGATAAAATTTCGCGCACATGCAAAAAAATCTCAGATTTTTCTCACTTATGTTAGTCTGCGTTACATACATATGTCTTTCTTTCACGATAATAGACTGAATTTTAAACAAATCTAACACTTGCGAAATTTGACCTCCATGTTTTGTTACAATATTTCTAATACCTCGCAAACTGCTATACTATTATCCATATCATAGATGTTTGCTTTCGACATTTTGCTAGCGATCGTATTACTGTACGTAAACCTGAGTCCCAATCAATAAATACGCAAGCGAGAGTGAGTCGGAGTGGGTATTAATAATTAATACCCACTCATGAATAATGAATTATTCAGGAAGTGATCATTTTGTGTACTCACTTGTAACAGGTTTTGTATTTAATGTATATACTACACTGAAACATTTCTGTAACCCTGATCCCGTAAAAAACCATAAAACCTTGTCGATCTTAAACCCATCGAAAACAATTTAAATCCACGACTCTAGATAACCAAACCATCGTGTCCAGCGTATCGAAAAACTTGTCCATAGAACAATATTCATGCCCAGTGCACAACACATAACCAAGATACTGAAGACAGACTACATTCTGGCGGTCGGGTTCGTTCACCCTAGACGCATTGAAAACATCTGAAAAGGCACGAAGTATTCGTGCTGGCCTCAATCTAACCAAACTATCGAATTCAGCGTACCTGAAAACCTTTATAAACTATTTTTGGCTCTCTGCACGCAATACACAACGAAAAATTAAAACTAACAGCATATATAAATTGGGTTCGTCGACCGTAAAACCCTTGAAACCCCATGGAAAGGTATAATATAATTAAGCTCGGCTATAGATAGCGAAACCATCGTATCTGGCGTTCTCGATAATCTAATAGGAAGTCATTGTAAGGTAAAAACATACAATCACATGGCGAAAATTCAATCGCTACATCTGGCAAAGGGTCGACGAACCATATTCGGTCGAGGGAGTGGTCCTACAAAAGGTCAAGTCAGTGGAGTTGCAGATCTCGATGATCTGACTCTGTTTGTGGTCTCGGTTTTTCGATGCAAAGCCGGTATCGCGAGATATTGGCTGCTAAACATGGTAAACGTATGACATGAATTGGCAAATAACCATTAAAAGTCTGCTATTTAGATCCTGAAGATGGTGTCTGAGATGTTCGTGTTCAGCTAAAGGGCATAATCCTCATTACTTTTGCTATCGAATAAAACAAAATATGTCGAAACTAAACCACTTGAAGATTGGTTATAAATGACGTAAAATGCTACGTATTTCGAAGAATACTGCTAAGACTCCAGATTTTACGAGTCGTTAGCTTATGAAGTTTTGCTTTGATTTTTTTTTGTTGTAATAGTGTGTTTTCGATAAACAGAAGCTATGACTTTGTTAAATGTAACACACTTCTGAATTTTAACAGTTCAGTTTATTATGGTGAGATATAAAATTAAAAAAAAAATGATAGAAGCGCTGAATATTAAAGGCTATAAAAAATAGGAAGAATAATTTTGCGTTTGGCTTAACTTTAGACATAGACCTGCATAGTACATAGTTTTAATATTTTTCAGACCATTTTCTTTGGATCACTTAGACGACTATGAGAAACATTTTACACTCATGAACTATTTGGGTGATGACAACAAAATCCTTCAGGTGGGTGCTTTAGTAACATTTTTGCTGTGACTAATAATAATGATGCTGCTAATATTATACAGAACAGTTGTAATTTTCAGCAACACAAATTATTGAATTGCTGTTGTTTTATTGAGCGAGTGGAGTTTCCACCGAAGGTGCTAGTGGAAACTTGTGAAAATTTCTTTTTTTGTCTGTCGCGGTCATTCATAAGCCATTTTTGGATGGACGGATTTAGGTAATTTTTTGTTCGATGACAAAAATGACAACGAAGTGCCCTTTAGTTAAACGCGAGCAGCTCCTACACCATATTCCGGTCAAAATGGCAGAAACAGGTATTAAGTGTTGTTTGCAAATCTGGCCGTACATGTGCCAGTCTTTTGCAGCCCATATCTCGCGACAAAGGCTTCGCCTCGAAAAATGCAAGGTCAGCCCATCGAGATCTACAACTTTGTTGACTACGACTTTTTTGCAGGACCATTTTCGTGGGGTTTCAGGGGTTATAAGGTTGACGAACCCGATTTCCAAAACGTGAGTTTTTGGATATGTATTGCATGTAAGGTATTAATAATTGTCTACAGTCGCGGCCAGATATAAGTGCAATCGAAAACGATCGAAATCGCAATCGATTGAAAATTCGTTTAATTGCAATCGGTCGAAATTTTAAAATTTTGAAATTTATCTAATTGCGCGAAAATCGAAAACGATCGAAATCGATCGAAAATTCGTTTAATCGAAATCGGTCGATAATTTCGTTTAATCGAAATCGATCGAAATTTCGTTTAATCGAAATCGATCGAAATTTATTATAATTTCAATAGATCGAACGTTCGATCGAATATTTTGCACTTATTTCTGGCCGTGTCTGTATATATAGGTATTTCTGAACGCTGAATACACTAATTTGGTTTCTTAGAGTCTAGCGTGCATATTTCATGGATTGTTCATATGGATGTTCAACTGGTTTAGGTTCAATGAACGCGATTTCTACAATATAACCTGTCTTCAGTTGTTTGGTTACGTATTGCGTACATGTCATCGAGAATTGTTGATATAGGTTTTCCGGTAGATTGAATACTATGGTTTGTTTATAGAGACTCCAGCTTGAGTATCTTATGTCTTTTAACGCGTTTTCATTGTGTTTAAGGTCAATGAACCAATTTCCCGGTGTTTAGTAGTTAGGTACATGGCGGCATCAAAAAAGGTCTATGTAGATAGTTTTCGGTATGCTGAATACAATAAGTGGGTTATCTGGAGCCCAGCGTGCATATTTTATGCTTTTTGTTGGGTTTTAAATGGGTTTAGTTTGAATAAACGCGATTTCCAGAATATAGTCTGTCTTCAGTTGTTTGGTAATGCATTGCGTACAGGTCATCAAAAATTGTCTATATCGGTTTTCTGGTAGGCTAAATACTATGATCTGGACACCAGCACAAATACTTGATGCGTTATCAGTTGTTTTTGATGGGTTTATGGTCGACCAAGCTTTAGGATTTTGAGTTCAGGGTTCAAGAGCATTTAGGGTAGTATATACATCAAACACAGAACGGTACAGGTGATTAAACAAAATGATAACTCAAGAATGAAACAACGCTAGCTCCGTTTCCCCTCGCTTGCGATTTACTAGTGTATTAGCAATAGACGTGACGCTGCTGCACTGCGCACTTCCAACGCAATGCCCATACAACCCTGGCTATCGTAACTCAAGGGCGGGCCTAATGGGTTCGTTACCTTTTCCGGTCAGTCCCAAGAAGCTACGCAGATTAGCAAGCCCCAGCAGCGCGTCACAAGATCTGTTCTGATCCTGTCGGACGGGTTGCGCACGTAGTCTATGTGGCACTACATTTGAGACCTCCAGGGACGTTGCCTCCGTCACCTGCTCACAGGCCAAAGAGACCATACCACTATTCCTATCATCGTTCCACCTGGAAATGTCAAGGCAACGATCGGTTAATTCGCTTTATTTTGGCCAGTAGCCCCGCTTGGATCCGACAGTCCAGAGATATTGTACGTACGATCGTATCTGGTCAACTCAACCTTGACTCCTAATCTGATATTCACGACGCGGCGGGGAGTGACAGAAAGAATTCACGCCTCGCACGAGTTGTACCGGTTCAACGTAGTAATAGGCGAACTACGCTAAATCTTGCGACCTTTTGACGTCAAGCCTGAACGCAAGTCGTTGATCTGGGGCCAAAATTTCAAATCCCTTTCAATACGTATCGCTACGTAAGGCATCAAAACACGGAGACAAACGAGGATTGTGTGAACATTATTTATTGATGAGCAAATCGTACATATACATCGATCCCTGTAAATATATATATGTATCGATACCTATATCTATCGTACATATACCATCGATACCTATATCGGCGGTCCCGCTAAAAGAAAAGTGGGATCAAACTTCCTAATCTTTTGGGGTTTTCCAAAAATAAGGCTCCTAGCCGATCTTCGAAAATAATCGGTTAAGGGCTAGAAAGTTGTCTCATTCCTTGTCTCTTAGCGTCAAAATTGTGAAACTTTGCATGAGCGTTTTAACAATTTTACCTAAACAAAACTTAAAGAAATTAAGGGTCACTTTGGATCCCTAGGTTCACATACGTACTATATGCAAATTTTATAAGTTCGCAAAGAAGGATCTTCGCACTACCTCAATAATGGGCGTCCCAGTGCGGAAACCCAATTTACGTGTCGTCAAAAATTGTTTTGTTGGCCCGTTCTGTGTTTAATTTCTTAAGCTAATGATTTAGATACTTAACTAGTCCTCACTGGAAAACGAGGAGAACTACGGTTGAGCTGGCGAGCGGACGCTCTGGAGCTGTCCCCAATTTTCACGAGCTCTACCGGATTAAAATACTTTACCTGCTTAACTGATTTCTAGTTATTTGTATGACCGAACTCTTTTGCTTGAAGTGGAAATATTTCTTTTACTATTTTATCAGGTCGCTCATCATCATTGCTGCGAAGCAATGGTACTAGTATATTATGGGCTCTCTCCTAAGCTAACGAACCATGTGCTAGGGGTGTCCCAATACGGTTAACTTCATGCAGGTTTTCTTCAGTAGTTGCTTTACGTAAGATGCATAACTATATTATACAAATGAATGAATATATACCCTATTTTTCAGGGTATGTGGGCATAAGGAGAAAGTTGATTCAGATTGCTAAAATTTGGTCTGATACTAGTCCTTGGGGTGACGATGCCTTGTAGGTAATCGGCACAGATCTTGACTGATTAAATTTTCGTGCAGTTAGTAAATACTATGCCAGTGCTCGGAACGAGCCTTGTTCTATGGAAAAATTCAACTAAGTTCTTAGCAGCTTCTACCTATCAAAACGGATCCGTAACCCGGTATCCTCCGGTAATTGCAACCGCAATAAAATTTCCTCACGAAATTTTGCTAAATTCGCAGCCTAAATACCTTGGTTTTTCGGTGTGGATTTTATAAAACTCTGCCAAACTGGAGGGACAAACGTAAAATTTTGAAAATTTGTACAGAGGCTGGGTTTGACCTATATTTTCGATTTCTGAAGGTCAGGGCACCGTTTCTTTCAAAAATTAGTCCGACCGACCCGACATCGCATCTCGCGATGTTGCTAAAATTTGCACAAAATTGTTGCCATTTGCAATCAAATTTACCAACTCTGGTAAATTTGATATTTCTTTTGTAGCGACGACGTCTCGGAGCTTCGAAACTCCGTAGCCGTCGGACTGCAGTGATGTCAAATACACAGAAACGAGAGAGAGAGAGAGAGAGGCGAAATATATCGTGACTATGAAGCTAAAGTTAAACACAATGATGAAACTAAAGCTATGGATTTCAACGGTACTGCGTTAATTCGTGTAAGAACCTAAGCGGCTTTTGCCTAATTTTTGAACGAGCTACGGCTTTGCCGGAGTCAATAGCTCAAATGGAAGGTCCAACAGGTCTCCATTTATAAAATATATATCATCAAAATTCCTCGACGGAATTTGGATTTATAAGTGTTTGCAATTTTAGGTGGGGGCAAGCCCCTTTTGAGTTCATTCCACGTTCGGGGTCTTATTTGAAAACACAAATATGACTATATCTCAATAAAATTTTAGCTAAATTCCTGGAGTGAATTTGAGATATACTAACTCTAGGTCATGGTGGGGCGTCCTTCTTTTGAGCCATCGGACTCATGGATCCGATAAGATAACGAATTTCAGACTTCAGTTAAATAAGTTGTGTCCCTACTTAGGTCATAGTGAAATTTTAGCAAAATTCCTGGAGGAAATTTTGCACAAGATAAGTTTATCTATCTTCAGTTCCTAATGATAAATGTTCAAAGTATTACTTCGTAACTCTATGAATACGGCATGTAAAATCATGGGTAGGCTCTCCTAATCATGCTCGAAATCGAAAAGTTGGCTAAGGATGATACGCTTTATGCTAAATACGTAAGTCAAATAGTTTTTTATTTAATCTCGCTCGGCTCAATTTCCAAGTTATGTCTCCTTACTGTACTCAGAAATCTTGTAAAAAATTCTTTTCGCGATTGTCGCGATTTGTTTTCCATAACTTATGACCGAGCCACTTCTGCTGGGCTACTTAATCTTCCTAGAAATTGGGCGGAGTCGGGCCTCCGCGACGGATGGACGACGGAAGACGGTAAGGATCAGACACATAGGGAATGCACAGTGCCCAACAGACGACAACTGTAGTGTGGCAAAACCCGGTCTACTTTGGAAAGAGGCCGTAAGGCTCGCACCGGGGTTAAATGGAAATTGGGGTTTCTAAGATATGATCGGCTGACATCGATTCTTTTAAAAAATGGTGGCTGTGTAGGACAGTGCGTTTCCAACATGTCACCTGACTATTTTATCACAGTCAAGCTTAGACAAGTATCACAGTGACTTGTCCGCAGCTTCCCAGGAAAGGTGGTTAAAACTTATTATATTAAGTTTACCACGTTTACTGATAAGAATATTGGAGCTTAAATCAAGCATCCGTAAGCATAAAATCTTAAAATTTAAAAATTTTCGAGAATTTGGCTAACATTCGGGGCTTTTGTGTTACTCCATTTTGGATTATCTGTACCATGAATAGCCGGTTTCGGGGTTTCTTTTTTGCCACATTTTGTATTTTAGGGTCGAATTGGGTAGGTTCCTTTTGCGGTGGGAAATCACTTAATTCGGTGAGAATAATTTTCTCGCCGTGGGATTTTGTTCAGTGCGTGGTCAGGGTTTTGGGAAGCTTTCGTGCTTCATTGTTTGGCTAAGATAATGGTTCTGTGGAGGAACCCGTACAAAAATATCAGAAGATTGCGTTATTCGTGCGAAGACGTGCTGGATGATCGTGGAGTAGCTGGATATTTTAGTATTTGAAGTAGTAAAAGCTTAAACTGTTAAATTTACGATAGTTACTGATAAGGGCATTTTGTGCGTAAGGTAGCTTTTACAAGCAGTATTTCAGGGGAAATTTATGGAAAGAACCAATCGGGGTAATTTGAGACGTACGGAGTATTGGGACTTCAATAGGGTCGGGAAATAAGATCCTTTCTAAGAGTGATAACAAGGTCAAAAAATCAAAGCGTCCCAGAAGCATTGGAGAACCTTGTTGACATTTAAACTTGAACCTAAACGACAGTTATAAGAAGTTTGGTTTCCTAGCTTTGCATGTGTTGTTAGTTGGCGTAACGATATATTTTGGAAACGAAGGGCATTCTGGTGTCGTTTGGAGAGGGAATGCCGTACCAGGCATCCCTGTAATTCAATCGGTATGAGATCATGCACCAGATTTGGGTTGCGTGTGTATGTTTGAATGAAATGGATAGGCACATACAAATATAATGAAGCGATTACAAATACATGATACATGACAATACTCATACAGTGAATGCAATAATGAAGACAATAATTAAATGATACAAGGATTAATATCGCATACAATACAATGATAAGTGATAGGTACATTATTAATTGTTCTCCTTATACCCATATTTTAGCTTTATTTGAGTCATGACAATTTTAGCGTATTTTATTTATCTGGTTATTTATCCATTGATTTAGTTGATCATTGAAAATCTCATTACTTATCGGTTCTCGTAAATAATCTAACTCTATAATAGAATAGTTCCAACCGTCTGGCTTTTGAAGTTTTGTTGGGAACGGAGGTATGTTCAGCTTTCGCAACATAAGGGGATAGGTAAGTTGAAATTCTGCCTGTGCATTCTGAAATTCGGTCGACCAAGCAGCGATATCTGGTTCTATATCCCAATAATGTAGCTTTGCCATAATAGATGGGGCAGAGTCCGACAGCAGATAATCAAAAGTACACATATAGCGTCTCAATCACCACAACACCTAGCGAAAAGAATCCAAGGGTTTATTTTCCAAAGGCTTCTTCCACAGGACAGATAAAAATCTGCCTAGTATGACGATAGTTTTGATTTATGAGGTGATTACGCAAGTGGCCATCCGGATGAGGATTTCCATAGTTGTTCTCGGCCAGCTATGGGCAAATTAATCAGGTTTCTCATTGAGTTTTAATAACCGGGCGGCGGTAGTATCACCGAGAATAAGAGTTGTTGGCCATCAGACGATTTCGTCTCGGGAAAAGGTTCGGACTTCCTGCAGCAGTTGTCCCATCACGTTCTGACAGTTCTTGGGCAGCGGACCATTCGATAATCTTGTGGTCCAGTTCCGATGCCCCAGATGCTATAGGTAGGATTAGCTTCTTGTAAGTAGGCGTCTCCGGTGGATAATAGTGTATTTTTGCATACAGTTAAGTCGAATTTGTATAGTAATATAGTTCACATTAGATGAGGCAATACTGGACGAAGAAATTGGGTATTTATCTCATTCAAAAATTATTGTTTGTTTCGACGGGCAATAGATTCGACATCTCGAGCTCCCAATCTAAGGTCTTCGATATCTCTTCAAGCTTGATCCTCGTTGAAAAAGTAAGTGCGAGTAGTTGGTATCCTTGTTCCGTAGAATTATATTCGATGTGGTTGAAATGTTTTCGGGTTTGGCCATGTTTAATAATTTAGGTCATCTTGTGCCCTTTGGAAGAAATGTTTCAATCGGCTTTGAGTAGTCGATGAAAAAATACGGCACTCGAACTACTTCGTCGACGTCAGGACGGGCGGCGGTCGTGGGGTTCGGGGGGTTTGCAGTCCAGTCTTCGGGGCGCAGTGGTCTACGTTCCCACGGTTGCTCAGTATCCTTTCGGGGTGATGTCGTATAGTATGTTCGATTCCGAGTTCATCCATAAAACCTTCGTAGGGCGAATATAAAGCTTGTAGTTGTCCGGTGGGATCAACACGTATCGATGGTCTGGGGGAAAAGTTTGATTTCGATTGCCATGATCGTCACTTGGCCGTTGTGTTCCTCTGCGAAAGGCGTCTGCCGCTGGAATTATATCTGTCGGCTGAAAATGGTGGTAATGGGCATGCATGTGCGGCATCTCATGATGATGGGTTTCAACGTATTCTCTTTGGTTAGGTTCGTTTCGTATAGTTGCTGGTATTGCGTGTATTCGATTTATATTATCTCTTTGCGATATGGTGGGTCTACGTAAATTTTAAGTGTTAGTTCCCATTTGTGGTGTAATTGAAGGTCCAGATCTGGTTCAAGTAACGTTATTTGCAGTAGGCACATGCCTAGGTGCGGTTGTCATAGCGGTTGCGTGCTTAGTACTAATACAATCGCGTGGGCTCACGTGTATACCACGTTGCTGTGCAGGGTCTTGTCTGCGCGTAGAAATGCGTTGCGGCGAAGCTGTTGGGGTAGCTTCATCATTAATGAGTACTCGGCCAAGTCCTTGTCTAATGCTGTTTATTTCAGGTTCTGATTCTTTGGAAGTGCTATCAATTACATTAGGTTGCTTTGGAGGTCGCCCACGACGGGCTCTTATGATTGTTTCCGCCAAAAGTGGTAGAACTTTTTCATATAGTGGGTGTGTGGTGATTGGTATGGGCGGGGTACTTCCTGTGAAGAGTTCTAAAAGTTCATTTGTAGTTTGAGAACTCGTTTCAGCTCTTGCTAATTCTCTACATTGTCGTTCCTCTTCTTCAGCTAAGAAGTCTCTTACCGCTTCTTTACCTACTCTTCTTCTAGTGTGTCTTCCTATAAATGCTGTTTGTGGAGTGGGGGAGTCTTCCATGTGTGCTGTCTTAGATTGCCTAAGTGGCTTTGTTGGTGTTTCGGATTGTGTAACTCGGGATAGAAGGTAATAGGGACCAACGTGATCACCTCGAAATAATGGGGTAAGTGGTTAAGGTCGCACAGGGGATGAAACCTCTGGTGCGCGAATTCGACTAAAAACGAGGTTGCGTTAAAGGTATATTAGTTTCAGAATCTATTCAAGTATCATGGGAGTAGTTCTGATATAAGGAATCATCATGTAACGGTGCACGATGTTGGGGGATCGGTTCGCATTTAGATACTCCTGGAAAAGACTCGGACGTACTGGTTGTTCAGGTACGTATACTGAGATGGTGCTGGTCTGGGAGTATCGGAGAAAGCGGTCGTAGTTAACATTGGGATCATAATAAGTGGTAGGCACTCCGTTTGGAGTAGTGGTGGCCATAGGGTAGCGGCTCACTCGATTCGGGATTCAAAGTAGGTGTAGGCTCTCGTTTAGGGGCGGACTTCAGAAGGGTAATCGGGCATTGTGGCCCAGGTAACGGCTAGTTTCAAATCACGGCGATTATATCGGCTAGTAGCATACGGTGGGATTTGTTGAGGGAATCGTTCACCCTCAGTTGGTTGGGTAAATCTGGGTGTAAAGATCGGATTTTTAACTTCATGGAATCTTTCAAAATCAGGCGATAACAATTGTGTAGCTTGGCGTTGTTCCTTGCGCGTTATAGGCACAGTGTGCTCATCATATTCAGGTCGAGGTCCTGTATAATTATCAAGTAAATAAGGTAAATGAGATGGGTCTTGGGAAATTCCAGGCCAGTCACTTTGGGGTGAGCGGATAGGGTTAATAGTTGGTAATCGATTAGGTAGGTTCATGGCGGCTAGGTGAGTGTCCGCTTAGATGTGGGTCAAATTCGGTGCTGGTTCATTGTCATAAAGCGGTTTGCTGTCATCCGCGTATTCGCGGGACGGTTCAGGAGCAAAGAATTGTCGCATTTCGGCTACAGATTCGGGATCACCTGCTTGGATTTAGCGGATTATCAAGTATGTCGACATACGTCCGATACATACGGTGTTAGTTTGGGGAAGGTTGCCTAGGGCAGCTCGGACATTTTGAGGTAAGTTACGAGAGTTTTGGCAGATTTCTTATCTCTTCACATAATCTTCAACATATCTGGTCATGTTTTCCTAATTGCAGAATTGCCAAGTTTACTCATAAGTCGATCACGGCCAGGGTGGTCTCCAAAAAGGCTTTCGGATATGGGGCATACGTCGACGGGGGACACAGAGTTTGTTGCGATGATCATTTGGCAGGATGGGGTGTAGGTAGAAAATTTGGGTTATGGGGCAAATACGGTAATGGTGATATTCTAATTTGAGTGTGACAGCAGTTTTATTTTTTCCGGAAGAGTTCCTTTCTGTAAATATGTTCGGATAGGACCAAATTTGTCGTTTTGTTGCTGAAGTCGAGGAATAATGAACAAAAAGTTCTTGTCCGATTCTTGGCTAAAGTGTGGTAAGTATAGAGTTTCTCTGGTTCGTTCAATTGCTCAGGTTTCAATAAAGGCATAGGGCTCTCACAAGCATATCCTATATTAATTATGGTGTCAAAGGATTCGCTCTCGGGTGCTGTTTGGGGTTGGATTATAGGGTGTGGTGAATCATTACAAGGTGGGTCATGTGCACTCGAGGGAAAAGGGTTCTGTTCGCTAGGATCTGGCTCAGAGCTTCCTATTACTCTGAGCTTCCTAATCTGAGCCTATAACAACATAATCCTGTGGGTTGTTGGCTGGGTCAGGTTCACCATAGGTATCTAGTATCGTTCTACGTACTCTTTCGGTCGTTTTGGGGACTTCGGCACTAGGCAACATTTGTTTCAGATTTCGTAGTGTTTGTTTAACGAAATCGATCTTCGCTCCTCGCTGTTCTGGGTTTTCATGCTGTCTTCTACGTCCAGACCCTCTTCGGCGTGCCAAAATTCTCACTCTTCGACGGTATCCTTCCTCTTCATCATCTTCACTATCGGAAGAGAATGAAAATTCTATGTCATGTCGTAGTCCTCGAGAGAGACCATCGGCAATTGCGTTGGTATAAACCCAGCCGGCAAGTAATTTCAAATCCACCAAATTCCATTAATACATGGTTTCTCCATTGGGCCAAACGCGAGTTTCGCGAAGGCCGGTCAAAAAACCTTAAGCGGCTTGTGGTCAATTTGCACATGAAACTGGTGTCCCAATAGGTAATGCCTGAACTGTTATACGGCCTAACATATGGCTAGAGCTTCTGTTTCGATCTCTGGGTATCTACGTTGATAGTCCAACAAGGATTAGCTGGCTTAAGCTATGGTTGCCCACCTTTCTCGGTCTTCTGAGACAGGACAGCTCCTAATGCATAACCAGAACCATTAGTTTGTAAGACAAAAGGCTTAGAAAAATCAGGGTAGATTAGTAGGGGTTCTTCAACTAAGGCTTTTCGTAATTTGCCAAACGCTTCCTCACACGTAGGTGTTCATTTAAATTCCATATGCTTTCGACGAAGGGAATTAATTGTTTACAGAGGTCCGGATAACTGGCTGTAAGGTACAAAAGTTTGTAACAGCTAGCCATTAGAGACAGTAATATGTTATGGCTAGCTTCAGACATTTTAATCTCTAACAGCTAGCTATTAGAGATTTCTGCGTTGATTGGCTATCTGTATAAGACTAAAGTCTTTTACAGCCATCTGCTAGAGATTCAAATATAAAACAAGCATTCATTAAAGACAAAAATCTCCAGCAGCCGTTTGTAAGAAACTAAAATATCATATAACCGTCCATTAGATATTTTAGTTTCTTGCAAAAGGCTATTAAAGACAAAGATATAAGACTAAAGTCTTTTACAGCCATTCGTTAGAGATTCAAATATAAAACAAGCAGTCATTAAAGACAAAAATCTCCAGCAGCCGTTTGTAAGAAACTAAAATATCATATAACCGTCCATTAGATATTTTAGTTTCTTGCAAACGGCTATTAAAGACAAAGCGACCCGCTTGTTGCACTCATTATTCTGCGAAACCTGCATAACATTCCAAGTTAACATTCCAGATTGTGCCCAAGAAATCCAACTAGAAGACTCTAGCTCAGAGCTACAGCACAGGTTCAACCCATTGAAGTCGTCACCCAAGTCTGCGTCCCTTGACTCACTATAAGAGTCATTTCAATTACCCGATGCATACTCGGCATCCCATCGATAGGATCCTCCATTGGAGCTGAATCCACACTATTGTCGAAAATATCAGCTACCTCTTTATCACACTTATCGCTCTCACTGGTCTCTTCGCTATTACTCAGCTCTTCACCTCTGTAATTCTCAACTATTAATTCATTCTCGCTCGCTCGTACACTCGTGTTCGTCTGGCGGCTACAACCCCATACCCCTGCTGTTCCATTTGTGTGAGTGAGGCGTACTTTGACTATAACAGTAAGATCTATAGGGATCTTGCCAGTTTGACTAAGATTCTTCCTCGCCTTCATTTTCACTACTCGAATTATCACTACCCCCATTATCTTCCGTATCCGACATCTCATAGTCCGTTCTTAATTCCACCTTGATTATCATTTTTCTTTTCTTCACTTGGTTCGCTAGCTTTAAACATTTCACTTGGTTAAACCATTTCATTCGCTACCACTACCTCGTGTATTTCAACTAAATCGTTCACTTTGACTATCTCGTTTATTTCAATTAAGTTCCTCTCTTCTTGCGAGTTCGTTGGATTATGATCAACATCACCCACGGAATCAGCATTATCAACATCCAAATCAACAACATAAACAGCAACATCCAAATCAACAATATCAACCGCAACATCTAAATCAACAGTTTTAACAGCAGCTGCAACAATATTAACCTCATTAACATCCTCAATAATCCTATCACTACCAATATCAACACAAACTATATCATTAACCACAATAACTTCATCCAAATATCCGTCATTGTGCGCTTCAACGACGATGGGTGCGCAGGGTACCTCGCAATGTTTCAATAGGTCAAGTTCATCACCCTATTTACTTCACTACATGCCTGAATGGACCCCAAGCAGCATATTCAGTTCCAACGATCACATCCACCTCTTCGACGCAAACGGTCGCGAATCGCTCGCTGCCTTCACTTGGACATGGGCGACAAGGGCAGCTCCGGTCAGCATTAAGGAAGGACCCATCGACTAGAATCTTTTGGCAACGGCTGGGCGGGAAATTCACACTCTTGTCCCATAATAATATCATCACCATCAACAATATTAACGTTCGTCGGTTTAAAATAAGGTATTGGCCGAATCAGCCTCCATCGTTCCTGACTCATCCCATATTCCTACAAGCTTCATGAATACCTCACACGGCAGAGCACATGAAGTCTTTGTACTTTGAACAATAATATTATCAATGGCTTGTACGCCTGGATCCTCATCACCGATATTAATATCCATGGCTACCCGGCTTACATAGGTATGAGACTCGGTCGCGACGCGCGTTACCGCTCTTGCGTTACATCGACTTGGCCGCAGTCCGGTCGCTACGGTTGTTACCACCGGCCTTGATGACAGTTATGCGGGATACAGCGCAGTGGCCAATATTCTCTCTCACTCTCACACCACTCAATAGGTCAGTCTCAAAGGACGAAATAATATTAAAATGATCATTATCATCAAAACCATTATAAATATCATTAACATCATCAACACTTAAACCAACTTCAATCATCTCTAAAAGCTATGGATCCCGGAAATCCAACGGTAGGTGATTCCTTGGGGAGTGCCGGCAACAATATCACCATCACAACCAACAACTCGCGGACTTATCAGATCCGTCGACCGGAAAATCCTCAATCAAACGCGGCTTATCTCATCGGCTCCGTCGACCGAAAAATCATCACTAATCTCAACGTCCATATCATAATCAACACAACGAACAACAGAACCAATATCTTCTTCGCAAATATCGTGATCAACAACATCATATAATCCAACGATACCATAACCACTTTTGCTTATTACATCTGTCCGTCCATTTACTCAGATTTCACTCAGTATTACAATTCGCTCGTTCAATTTATCGACCAAAAGTTCATTTCGCTCGCTCTCAACATCCATATCATAATCAACACAACCAACAATCAAACGCGGACTTATCTCATCGGCTCCGTCGACCGAAAAATCATCACTAATCTCAACATACATATCATAATCAACACAACCAATATCTTCTTCGCAAATATCGTCATCAACAACATCATATAATCCAACGATACCATAGCCACTTTTACTCACTACATCTGTCCGTCCATTTACTCAGATTTCACTCAGTATCACAATTCGCTCGGCCAAATTTTCGCCACGCGGTCCGCTGTTATTTTTGTATTTTCTCACTATTTGCACTATATACAAGAGGTTCTTCGCCAGATTCGGGCGAATGTTACGTGTTATAGAGAATCCCTCTCTTAAATGTCCCTCTTTTAGGTATTTTGTCTATTTCATCGCTATTTACATTATGAAAAACCTCACAGTCATAATACGTCCTGTCACGCTCACAAATGTCCTTGTCCACGTCAATCAGTTCATAAGCGATAGAGATAGACAATAAAAGAAAAGGCTAGAAAGTAGTACTCGGAGATTCAATATCAATGAATCCATTGCGTCAGCCCATCATACTATTGACTAAGTGCACTACAACAAAATCAAAGGCTGGAAACGAAACTTCATTGAAAATTCTCATGAAATTCAAGTCTTTTTGTTAACAATATGAACTTTATGACATTCCTAGTCTTATTTGGTCTGATTAAATCAATATCAACGACGTCTTTACCAAATATTTCTAGCCTAGTCTCAGCATACCTAACACAACTGCATAAGAAATGCTCAGAAGTTTCATCAACATTACACCATGCATAAGATGGATTTTCTACCATTCCTATCGTAAACATATGCTTATTTAGCCAAGAGATTCCTGCTACAACCTGCACACACTGTGTCAGCTTATCTTTGGTCAACCCGGTGAGATGCCTACTTTTGCTGCCTTCTGGTACAAATATATGAGACTTGGTCTGCCTGCAACCTTTCTCATCCAGCCATCTTCTGGCAAACTTTCTATGCATCCACGCTTTAACTACAGTCACAAGTTCTTATTGCGGAACGGGAATAACAGGTTCTAGTCCCACAAATTTCCTACCCGAACCTCTTCTGGCCAACTCATTCCCTACTATATTCGAGTGCCCAGGATCCCAACTAAGGGTTACACAATTTCGTTTAGCCAACAAATCCAAGTATTGCCTTCCATCCCATACTATCTTAGAACTTATTTTCCATGATCCCAATGCTAGCATAACTGCCTGACTGTTCGCGTAAATAACGATGTCCTTTCTAGAAACATAACGCTGCAACAAAACATCAACACAACTACGAAATGCGAAAACTTCTGATTGAAAAACTGACACGAACCAGCCCAAACTATAGCTCAGCAATTACTACACCTGCTCCAGATGATTTACTGTCTACCCCTCTAATCAACGAGCCATCATTGAAACACTCAATCTCATTTGGTCTTCGACTGCGAGCTCTATCCGACCAATATTCTCTATTTGATATATCAGTCTCCCATGATCTCTCCTCTGTGAACCTGCTATCCATAATATCATTCGGAAACTGCAAAATTTGCATCGATCCGTCCTCCTCATGAATAAAGTCATGATGATTCACGGATATGTCAGCCCTTGATGCCCAAATAAGGGTTACTTGATGTAAACAGACAATTTTTTCTCTTTGGACGTCCAAGTCTGCAGGGGGAATGTTCGAAACGCCTCTAGGCCCATAGTCGGAGATGACCTCATGGCACCAGAGATCATAAGGCAGGTCATCCTGGTTATCTTTCTAACCTTTTTCTTATTCAATTTCACCTTCACTCTATGCCACCACACTGCAGCCCCATGACATAAGATAGGGAGTACTACAGTTTTGTACACAAACTTGACGGAGGCCGGGCTAAACCCCCAAGTCCTTCCGATTGCAGTTCTACAGATCATCAAGGATCTTATTCCTTTGGAAACAGCTGCGTCAATATGACATTTCCATAAAAGCGTCTGGTCCAATATCACACTAAGATATTTCACCCTGTCTTTAACTGCTATTTCCTGTCCATACATTGCTATCTTGATGTTTCTCACAGCCATACTTCTGCTCTTTATGAAGACAATACTGCTTTTCTGTGGGTTAATCACCAACCCTCTGGCAGTATACCACACTTGTGTCTTGTTAAGCACTGATTACAGTCGATCTGCAGCTGCCTGAACGTTCTTGCTTGCAGATAGAATAGCTACATCGTCTGAATATGCCTGTACTTGAACATGTGTACTATTCAACTTCACGAGTAGATTATCAACTACGAATGTCCAAAGGAGGGGTGAAAGAACTCCGCCTTGTGGACTACCTCTAGTTATTCGAAATCGAACCGATTCACTTCCAATTCTGCCTGTACTCCATCTATGCTCTAACAATGCTAATGGCCAGTTCCTCACGACTAAATCAACACCAACTCGCTTAAAGGTTGCATCAAAAGCCTTGGGTGTGTGCTATCAAAAGCTCCACCAATATGTAGAAAGACACCAATAATATGGTTGCTTTCCTCAAAACCATCCTCCGCCTTAGGGACCAGTTGATGTAGAGCCGTAGTAGTACTCTTCCCAGACTGGTATGCATGCTGGTGTGGATGTAGCTTTGTAGCAATCTGACGCCGCAAATATCTATCAACAAGTCTCTCTAATCCTTTCAAAACGAAGGATGTTAGGCAAATCGGTCTAAAGCGTTTTACCTCTTCATAATCATCTTTACCTGGCTTCGGGATGAAAACAACCCTAAACTCCCTCCACGCTAGGAGTATGTAGCCTCGTGCTAGCGACGTTCTACAAAGCAGTCTCAGCACCAGTATTAGCTAGGTCTGGTGTCCCGTTGCTCTATCACTGGACATGACTCCACCTTAACCTATGACACGGCGCTGGCGAGTCTTGTCACCACGTCTTCAATCTGGACTGCATCGCAGCAATTAGGCAATTCTGTCTCTGCCAGGTATTCATTTAATTTCTCCCGATACATATCACATCGAAGCTTCCGTATATTGTATATACTTGGTGCGCTCGCAGATTCACATAGTAGCTCAAATTCAACATATCTGTGATCAGAGAAACTGTTCTCCTGACTGACATGCCACCCATGAATATGCCGGCAGTTACAAATGTTGGTTTATTTCCGATATTCAGAATATATCTAGATTACCTCCAACAATAAAATCTAGCAACTGTTCACCTCTTCTGTTAGTATTTGTGCTCCCCCAGATGGCATGATGCCAGTTCGCATCGCATCCCACAATAAGTGGCTGTCACTATTCTTACAATATTCCACCAAATTATTCATCGCAACACTCGGCGGTGGGGTCGGCCAGTCGAACGGCAGGTATATAGAAGCCGCCCACACATTGGCCACTCTCCCAGCAATCTTACACCTTAGATTTACTACTCAGCAACCTTCATCGCTGAACCTACTAACTAATGACGCTGTAATACCTTCCCTAATCATTATAGCAGCGCGTGGCCTGTCGCCGGCTTGATACAAGACCCTGTATGCCTTATTAAACACACACGATGACTGTCTTACCAAATAAGGTTCTTGAACAATGATCATATCAGGAAGTGCGGCACTCGCACTGCGATCAGGGTCTTTTCTCATGAAGCCCATCAACGAGTTCGCCAATTTCTCAGCTTCCTCATCCGTAAACTGTCTATCGGGGTTCTCGTTATCGTGAACCAACAACCTGCCACATCCCTTCGCTGCCTGGTTATACGCGACTACCCGGCTTCTCTTCGAATCTGGGGTTATCCCAGTAGGAATATGCCCCCTCTTCTGTACTCCTTCCGAGGTTTATGGGGCTTCACTACCCGTATCCATCCTCGGAAAGTATCTTTCCATACGCTGCCTGTGGAAAAACTTCCGTCGAGCTGAACCAGAGGCTCGCTTTCCTTTACTGCTCTCTCCAGGACTTCCCAGACTCGTTTTCTGGAAGTTCATTGCTTTCTCTCTTATCTCTTCTATCTTCTTCTCGGATGCAGACATTGGTGGTGCCCCAGCCTTAACCTCACCTTCCGGTAGAAGGGCCTGTGCCACACCAATGGTGCCGACTTCACTCTGGTGAGGCGCTGCACAACAAGCGCTGGCCTTAACCTCACTGCTACTCTCCATGTTCTTATTTTCCAAAAGTGGGCTTAGCCCACTGTCTTTACCGATCATCTCGATTTGATCGGCCGGGACTGTAAGTCCTCCACCCGGGTCCGTGTCCGTCCCGTCGTCATCAGATCCGTGCTGGGTCTCAAAATATGAATTGCTATTGTTATTTGAATTCATATTTCTGAAACACGATGGGATTAGAATCGATAAAGTTAAATGTTAAGCTATTAAGAAGATAAAATATAATTAATAACATGAGGGATTGTATTAAATAAATCGTCAGCGGTAACATGATCGGTCGAGTAGAGCGAGCAGTGCCTCGGAGCGTGACATGTAGGATCATCACGCGGTGTGCATCCATATAATTGTCAGCAGCGGTCTTAGTAGCAATCGCTATAGTACTGCAGTTCGTCCGTTACAGCAATCGTGTTTACATGTCCAGATTGTTCACCAAACCCTAAATTATACTGAATCGTTACTAACTCGCGGCTCAAACGATCTAATCTATGGTTGGTCGCGGGCTGGGATCTCTAGCTCCGTTATGACAGGTTGCACTAAAATTAGAATTGGTAACGGCGTTCTTGCATAGCTCCATTCCATTGGTTGGGTGTATCTCTCAGCTGGTTATAATTATTCTGGAATTGTGGTCTATTAGCGGGATATGCAGGTCCAACTGGCATGCGGTTATTGCATGTGCGCTGGAATGCGTTATTCTGCGGCAGTCGTTTGCTAAATGCGTTCATAAGTCCGTTCATGGGACCATTGGAATAGCTTCGTCAATTATTATAAGGTCCTGGAAATGGTTCATTGTGCTCACCATTCATGCGAGTATAATCCGCGCAGTGGGTTCCATTGTTAACTTAATTGTTGTTGTAGGACTATTTCGAGCCTATCATGCGATTAGGTTGAGCTCCACGCTGTACATAGCTGGAGCCGTATACATCGGCAGACTGCTGACTTGGCACTGCAGCACCTGCTGGTTGTTGGGCGTAACTGTAATGCGCATTCGCTACGTAACCAAGTTGTCTACAACGGAAACAACATATCGGCTGTGTCTGCGAACGCGGCGCTACTGGGGGTTGAGGATAAGCTACGTATGGTTATGCAAGAGCGTTCAGTTGATGCGGTGTTGCAAATCTGCGATCGATTACGCCGAGTAATCGGTTTATCGTATCATTATTGATGTTATTTCCGCGGCGATAATATTCTAATAAATTCTTCTACTTCTGACTAAGATCGGTCTACTACTCCATTGCATATCCAATCCCATACCCACAGTTACATACTATCTCCTCCGCCATCCATGTCGCGTCCACCGGGCCAGCCATCCAAACGAAAACTCGAAACCATTAGTGAAAGAATCAAACGAAGTAAAACACTTAGTAAAGTAACGTCGAAGAGCGCCGGTCAGTAAAGTCGACCGCTTTCATCGCTGCCAAAGTCAGACTGAACTTGGTTTTCTAGTCGAGACATATGACCCCGACTGCTTTTTCAGTCTCCGACCAATCGGAGACGATTTAATTTAATCGCAGTTCCGGTCTTTTCTCAAATTAGCCAATAAAATGTAATTTAGGACGGCTACCGTAAAGCGGTAGCTGTCCCAGTTCAAAAGACATTCTTTTGGAGATTATGCTAATTAAGGCATCATTAAAATTTAATTAGTCTGTCTCGGGACGCCAATTTTTGGCAAACTTTTTGGGGTCCTAGACCTTAGTCAGCAAAATCATGTCTTTTCGAGACATTTGGCCCAATTTTGCAGAAAGTCTAATCTCCAACTGTCCGTGTAGTAAGTTACTTCCCATGTTACCCAAATTAATCACTTTTTAATTATATTAAAATTCAATTTAATACTAAATTACTATTTACTTAATTAATATAGTAATATAAAATATGTTTATGAAATACGGTAATTCTATTGCTTTATCTCTAATACATTCGCAGACATATATATAACGATATTATGTGTATTCATTTATATTATTTTATTATAAGTACTTTCAGATATATAAATATATACATTTAAGTATTTTTAAAATTAATTATTGTTTTCTAATTAATATATAAATATAAATTCACTATAAATTTTACATTAAATTATACATACATACGCCAGACAACTGTCCAGACACAATACTTAATTTATATAAAATTAATATTAAAATTATTAACTAACATTATTTACTTTATATATATATATAAATTTAGTATTAAATATATGTATTTATTCTCCCTATGGACATATATATATAAACATAAATACATATACATTTGGGCCCGACGTATGTGTAAACAAGGCGTGCAAAAGTAGACTAACACGAGGCCGGCGGTATAAAATGAGGATCCCAGTCTTTCAGATGGATGCTGGGCACAAAACGGGTCTCGTATACGGCCTCGGCTCTGCCAACCGAGCGTTGTGGTACCCGACATATCGGTTTTCAAACTAAAAGGGGGAACCGGGCTCTTGTGCGAGCCCATCTCAAATTACGGAAGAATAATTGGAGGCTTTGGGGGCCTCAGTAGGTTCTGGTTGCTTATTGTGGGGCGAGAGGTATATTTTTGTGAAAGATTTAACGAGGGGAACGCAGCGAAAGGTAACATGCCCATCGAGAAAATTATCTCAATTTTCATGGGGTTATGGCACGTAGTGATACCAAATTTTCATGGCGTTATGGCACGTAGTGATACCAATCGGTACAGTAAGCATTGTTAATATCTGGTAATTAGAGTACAGTTGAATCAATACAGTTATAGCAGTAGTACTGTATGTGACAATAATGGTAAAATTACGATCACACCAATAACGATACGTGAAAATGTGCCTTACCAAAAAACATTGTGGCCTTACCAAAACTTATATGACCTATAGAGCAAGAGTGCTCTAACTATTATGTCAATGTCTCTCTGACTTGCTTCAAATTAATTAGTCAATGAAATAAAGCTTATACTCTTTGTTCAAAACAGATTCATTTAGTTACAGAAATTGCTTTTGTTGAGATAGAAATAAATATACTTACGAAATAATTATGTCTTTGAATGCAAGTAGAGCAGTAATATAGTCAGAATTTACGTAGTTGCGTACACTAAATAGAGTTCCATTTGCAGGAACTGCTGCCATATTTTTGTTTTAGATGTACAGCGACGATTTCATCAAACAGTTTGAAAACATGTATCCTGGTTTTTCATGGTCACGTATTCAGGTGAGCATGAACGCTTGTACTGTGCGTCAGGCAATTTTTTATGAATACCCTGAAAACAGATCTAACGGGGAGATATATTTTATAGTAAAATTTCAATCAAAATATATAGGTACACAGCGATGTTTTGATTAAATTCAATTCGGTGTAATACTTATTTCGACTGCAGCCATATTACTACCCGTGACAGTATGTGGTTGGTGGATTGTTGTCAATAGCTATGGTAACTATAAATAGTACTGTCAGATGCCTCTAGAACAACACTTTTAAACACGATTTTTGCGGTGCATATGCAGTTTGCCATTCGTTGGCTGCTGCTACGCATAATGGAATATAGAGATTTATTCCTAATCTAGGTATACAATAATATCGTTACTATAATCAAGTAACGAATGAACAGCAGTTTTCGATAAAAACTTTACTGAACATTAAACAGTAAGTTGCAGACCAAGTTCGGTTAGTACCGTCCAACACAGGGAGCTGTCTTTTTGAGCAATTAATGCGTAGTGATGCGGTAGAGTCTTATTTAAATACAACGATGTGCGTTGGGTTGTAGAATCGCAAGTTGAAATCCAAATTTAGTTTTGTATATAAATCAAAATTTATGTCGTCTTCCATGTAACATCTATAAAAATCCATTTTGAGAAATCGAAATTAGATAAGCTCAATTCCAAACCACTGATATAAACATTTTATATCCCCGTCGTTATGCAACCAGAAGCTAATTGGAACCTACTAAACATAAATGAAATAAAATTTATTTTCACATATAAAAGTGCAATTTAGTTTGGCGGAATAAGGTTGATTTGATTTCATTAGTGAAAAACGAATTGCAGGTTAGCTGAATAAATGATAACGTTGCTTGTATGTTGCATTTTTCCGTGAATTTATTATTATGCTTTCAGACTGCAATTATTCTTGTGTTGTTTTTAATTGTTTCATTTTGAACATGGCTTGCGCCCACTCATTCGCAGTCTCTATTAAAGCCAAAGAGGCATGCAAAATTTATGCGAAGCTGATTAAATCCATTATGTACTACCGTCGATCGAAAATGTTTTTAATGTATGAAAATTGCATTTGTTCTAGCTTTGAAGATTTTTCGTAATTATCTGTTGATCATTTATTACTTGTAGGCACACACGTATCTGTATTGCTGACGTAAGTGTTGTAGCTTGCGAACACATAGTCCAGGAAACACCACAAAATTTCTTTATCTGTTTTCATAGGAAAATCCGTTTATTATTTCCATAATTATGGCTATAAACATTCTTGTAATCAGCTTATATCTTTATTATAATAACGATGATTTCCAAAAAATGAGTGTGATTAAAATTTTGGTTGTTGTGCCTAGTGTTATAAACCCTTAAAAAGAACAGCTGAGTGCGGGGGTTCAAGGTCGGCAGACCCCTGGCTTAGTTTTATGCTTAATATAGGCTTCTTCCAAGGGCTCTAGATTAGGCTTAGTATATCGACAACGACATAGCTTTGATATAGCTTGTTTTATTGTGTTTTACAGGGCCAAATATACGACGTTTTAAAACGGTCGCTGACAGCAGCTTGTCATTTACAACCACCTCGTGGGTTACTCAACAACCCTCAATCGCGCGCAATGTACGGTGTCGACGTAATGTTGTCTTGGGAGTCATCTGATATGAACAGTGGTATTTCAATTATTTTTCTATTCATGAATAGGGGTATAATGGTGATTCCAGTTGTTTCACTATTCTCGAAAGTTTAGCTAAAATTTTATCGTATAGTTTGTTTAATTTTTGACTGTTCAATATACAGATACGGTCTCAGTGAATTTAAATGTTTCTTCACTTATATAATACATAAATACGTTTAAACTCGTCAGAGTTAAAAACATTCACATTATACTAAGTGAAAGCAAACATCTTACAGGTCATGATGGCTCTGAATCTTTATACATAATTGAAACGAATCCACTGAGAGTACTACGATGAAATCGTGAAAATTACTTTTTGTTTGTTTCTGTCATTCATAACTCATCTTTGGATGGATGAATTTCGGTAATTTTTTTGTTCGGTAGCACAAGTGACGAGGATGTGTCGTTCAGTTGGACTTAGGTCCGACCTCATCTTCAAAGTAAAAATGGCAAAAAAACAGGTTTTTAAGGGTTATTTGCCAAATCTGGCTATATGGGTACCAGTGTTTCGCAGTCTATATTTCGCGGTGCAGGTTTCGTATCTAAACTAGAGAATCAGCTCAAGAGATCTACAACTTTGCTGACCACGACTTTTTTGTGGGGTCACTCGCTGGGTTGCTGTATAGCCGAATATGGCTCGTCGATCCTTTGTCAAAAATAGAGATTCTTCAATTTCAGCATGTTATTGCGTGTTTTTACCCTACCATGAGTGCCTATTAGGTTATCAAGCGCGCTGGATTGCCATGGCTTTGCTATATAGAGTCATTGAGTATAATATGCCTTTTCGTGGTGTTTCGAATGTTTTACGGTCGACTAACCCGGTTTTCGAAATATAGTCCATTCTCACTTGTTTGGTTATGTATTGCGTGCAGGGTATCAAAAATGGTCTACATATAGGTTTTCTGAATGCTGAAGACAATGTGTCTGCATATTTCGTGGGGTTTCGAAGTTTTTACGATCGACTAACCCGATTTTCGAAATACAGCTCATTTTCACTTGGTAATGTATATAATAGCGCGCAGGGTATCAAGAATGGTCTATATATAGGTTTTCTGAATGCTCAAGACAATGAGTTATCTTGAGTCCAGTGTGCATATTTCAAGCTTTTTCATGAATTTACGGTCAACGAACTCGATTTTCAGAATATGGACTATCTTCCGTTATTTGGTTACGTACTTCGTGCAAGTCATCGAGAATTGTCTAGATATTATGTTTTCCGGTATATTGAATACCATGGTGTGTTTATGTAGAGTCCAGCACGAGTATCATACTTTTTCAGACTTTTTCATTGGGTTTGGGTCAATGAACCCAATTTCCAGAAATTAGCATGTCTTCAGAAGTTTGGTACCTGACATGAAAAATACGTTATGGAGGTTTTTTTGGTATGCCGAATACAATCATTTGGTTATGTAGAGTTCAACGTGCATATTTCATGTCTTTTCATGGGTTTTTAGTGGGTTTTGGGGTCAGTGAGCCCGATTTCCAGAATATAGTCTGGCTGCCGTTGTTTGGTTACATATTGCGTAAAGATCATCAGTAATTGTCTACATAGGTTTTCCGGTAGGCCGGATACGGCTGTTTGGTTATATAGAGACTAGCACAAACGCGTTATCACTTGTTTTCAATGTTTTAGGGTCGAGGAGATTTTAGAATTTTCAAAAGTTCAAGGGGTTTTAGGGTGGTATATACATCAAATATAGCATGTCACAGGTGATTAAACATAATGATAACTTAAAAAATGAAACAACGGTCGCTCCATCTTCCCCTTACTTGAGAGTTACTAGTTTTACATTGTATTCATGATATTACATTAATTTTAACCAATTTTACTGCGATGATCTATTAAATTACTTCCGATGACATATAACAAGGACATTTTGTTTGGAACCAGTACATTCCATAAGCCAAAATTTAATCGTAACATGGAGTTAAGTATCAGGCTTTCATCATCGTAAACTCTCTGACTGTCCATCGGTACATAATTTTTACTATATGCCGGAACTGGCACCATGGTACATATTTTTAAGTGCATAACCATCCTAACTCTTGTAGTGGAAACATGTGGCAATAAGATACAATCCAGTAACACAACACCGATAAAGGTTTTTGCCAAAGAAATAGAACTGCCATTCAGGTATTTTATTTTATAATTATTAGGTATTATAATTTCGTTTTAGGCGTCAAAAAGATTCAGCCTGTGTTGCTCGAATACAACTTTATGCCTAATTGTAAACGAGCTTGCGAATACTATAAAGATTTCATGAATGTGGTGTTTGACACTCTATTTTTGGACGGCACTGAAAATAATCAGTCTGTTACCATGTTGTAGTATTTTTCAAGAATGACGTAGGCATTTATTTACTGCTGAAATGCTGCAGGCTGGTAACTTGTGGTTGTGCTGAATAGTGTGACCTTCTTCGGTAGCGTTGGGCAAAGTGCTTGAAAGCCGTCGGTGGTCCGGCGGAATGTTGTCCCGGCCAACGGACGGCCCTGGACAATTTCATAGCCGTTAACGGCCGCAAATTGCATCGTAACTACAGTAGATAGTAGGACCTTGTGCCAGTAGTGCAATATGGTCACATTATGTAGCTAGTGCAATTAATTCATGATGTGGAGCTGTTAACCGTCATAACTCCGCAACGGAAATTCGGGCCTGTTATAATGTTTATCTTGAAATGTTCTAGCTATCTTGGTTAAATAAATCTAAATTATCTTCTTGTTTTTGGAGCTAAATCATCTTTTTTTGGCTATTTTACGTTATATAAACTTTATAACATTATTTGCAACAAGAGTATGTGTGGGATGTATTAATCAATTTTGCCGAATCGACTTTTAGGACCGAATCTACGTAGGTTTTGCGTGTATGTGATCATACATCTAACTGTCCAAGCTTTTGTTCGTGATCGAGAACTGATGAATCACCATTGAAAATTAAATCTGTTATGCATTAGTAAACCTAAGCTGCGCCGCTTACCATCCTCTTTGGTCAAAAGCAAATGCGATTCCGTTGTTCTCAGAACACAAACTTCTTTTTTCTATAAAAGATCAGAAAGTTCGTTGCATATTTCTTACATTATAATCTGAAGATGTTTGCGCGAACACATTGATGTTAAAGTACCGGGGTCGAATTGCATTCGCTAATCGTGTTATGGAACAAAAATGTCGAAGTTGGATACTGCTGTTAATCATAGTTTTGTTCTCTAACAAACTTTTGTACATAGTATCAAAAGAGGATGGTTGGCGGGTCATCTTAATTTGACTCTTGGCATTAACAATTCAATTCAGGATTTTCGGTATCACTTGTACGAAATTGCACGTATGGTGAAATCTTTCATTTGTGATATCATAAGATACCTGAGGACCTCGTCTAATGAATTTTTAATATTTTTCCTGTGGACCAGGTATTCCAATTTGTGGCAAATTTAATTGAAGTTCAATTCCTTTTCAGTAACACACGTATCGTTTACCTCAGAGCTGATATTAAAATTATGTTAATGTTACCATAACGTTATGTGATAGTAAGTGACTTTCACTGAAGTCCATCAAAAAATTAATCTACATCAGTGAACACATGCTCTCAAAACTAATGGTTGGGTAGCAGAATACTTTTGGTCTAAAGTTAGATCTTTAGAAAAAGATTCTAAAAATAAGTCTTTCAAATATTTTTGACTTACTGAACTTGTCTCAAGTTTGTAAATAAAAACCGGCGTGGTGTCGAGCACTAACCGAGCGTTTGTTATTCCTCCCTGACGAAAATCTGTAATAAGTTAAGCCCCAGTAACTGAAATAATATTTTTGTCAATTATTAATGCTATAAATTACGCATTAAAGTAATCATTATGCTGAAAATCTCTTGTGGAAAGTTTTTGTTGGGCCCAGGATGACTAACAACATCCTTATAATTTCGACATTATTGTGTCCAATGCAACCTTATCACCGATTCATTACAAGCTATGTTGAGAAAAAACGTGTGCTATTTACAAGTATTAAAATAGTTACCAAAGAACCTGTTGTTAAGTATACCAAACCTGTTGTTTCGTCCAAGTATACTAACCCACTTTGTTCTCTTATTTTCAACTACAGAAATACCATTTGTAATGCGGACAGCATGCAGGAGTATTAACTGTACCTGCGCGTTAAACTCATTAACAAACGACCACTATCATCTGTAGTGATTTATTGTTCTTGATGCAAAATTACGAAACATTTTTTTGGAAATGTCCTAAGTATCGGTTCAATGATACTTTCTGTACAGATAAGTTTATTGATAGTATCTATTCTGATATTAATGGGTACTATTGTACTAGAACCAGTTCTGGTCCTAAGGGATCCCAGCTGCACCACCATTTTCCTTGTGGTGCCCGTACAACGCCGGCTTCAACGACTCTCCGGTGAACCACTGGTTGGCCTAAGGGAACCGCTTAGTTTAGCAGGCTCCGGCGGGTTTACCCTGGTGTTCGGGCTCGCCCCCATGTTGGCCCACGTATCTAGTGATATATAGGTCCCCTGAGGGAGGGTCAACCCCTAGGCCTGCTCACAGGTGATAAGGCTGACCCGCCTTTCCCTCATTAGCTTAAGATCATTTGGCCCCTGTTTATTCGTATCGCAATCACGGACCCTTAGATAAAGAATTCCCTCCGGGACATATTTCGGACTGTCGCGTGAGAGTAAAATAACAGTGAGACACGGGGACCTGCCCCCAGACCCCCCTTTTTTCTGAGTGTTGAGTGGAGTTCGTGTACTCGATCAGCAAGTCCCAGCGATACCCTACGCCATTAACGTTTTCCGGTGTTTGCTTTATCAAGGAAGACATTTCGTGGACAGGCTATTCGTACGTTAGCACCTCATTTAACCTGAACGTCGTGCCAACGATTGTCCTAACGCGCATGACTCAAGGTCTTATCAAATTTCAACCAAGGATTGCGTATCGCTTAGATATCAATTAAATGCGAGTATGTTTTAATATTTAAAATGCTCTTCAAAATCCATGATATCAATACCGTTCGAGTAGACGCATCGCACTAATACAAAGCACCGCACAGGACACCAGGATGACATCTCTACGATAATAGAAATTTGTATACTTATGGAATGTTGTCGTACCAACGTCAGATTTTCCGGAAATTTTGATCGGTGAGGTAACGCGTTAAGTTCCAGGATCTTATTAACAAAATGGACTACGCTCCACAACACCACGCAGAGGTTAATGTATATTTCAGAACGTGCCCCTTCGTGCATATAGGTTTGCTAAAATACCCCGGTGGTATCTTTACATCAAAAATCGATCGGAACTCTTTCCTACGACGGGACTTACTTGGATTGTGTGACTAATTGAAGAGGGGTGTGTTAATTGGTTCGACTTAAGTGTGATTATGTCCTAAGGGTATAGTAAATTCAAAATAAACTTTTGAGTGGTTGCAAATGGAAATACGTGGTAAATTGTTTTAAAATGGAGTATGTCTGACCCTAAGTACTATCTAGATACCAAATAGAATCCAAACCGCTTGAAGAGAGTACACACGCAAAACGTTTATTTGTTGGGTTTCTCTTTTTCTTTTAAAATCCTTAACACGCAATAAAAATCAGCCAATCGGGCGCACACAAGGATACATCTATATACATCATACGATATGCAAGATCCGGAATACCTACATGAGGCCCTGCATTTCCATAACATGCGTGAAAATTTTAAATGTGATGTAAATTTGAATCGTTAACAACCCTGAAGGGGATGACGAAATTGTACCTTGTGAGCTATCTTTGGGCTCTTTTAGAAACGCGGAACCCTCAACCCAAGATTTTGTTACTTAAGCCTTGGCCTCCAAATTCGAGAGCCTAGTCACCTCCAGAGTGCGTGGACGGGATCGTTTATCCGCGACCAATAGAAGACTCCGAACGGTTCGTACAGCAAGAAATCTTTCGTCGACAGGAGCCGTATGCTTTGATTCAATTTCTTCACCTAAACTTCCCTTATGCACCTGGGTCTCCGACAAAAGATCACATCCACTCCCTTATGCGCTGCTCGTCGTACACATCCTTTTTATTTTAAATCGCGTAAAACCTGCACCACGTGAAGCCAGCCGCACTCCAAGATCTACCTTACGCTAGCTGGCTAAACTGGTTTCAGGGTTGGCTGATCCGCTAAAATTTAGGCGACAGGAAACCCCGGTCGATTCTAGCAGCGCGGGCATAACACGGGAGCGCGGGGCCTACATCAGATGCCCCAGCACCCGCAAGGGCTGCCCTTCTGTCCTAAGCTAGAGCAAACTCAAAGCATGCAAAAACTCCTTGGGCTGACCTCTTTCACGAGTCTGCAGGTCGAAGAGTCCTCCCGAGCTAAGCACAACCCCCCAAAATTTCGCTACCCAAAATTTATTCCGACTCCGAAACGTCCTCACCAATAAAATTTCTAAACCGTCATGGTTCCTAACGTCAACACTAATAAGAAATTTTCACACCAAGTTTACGGTAAAACCGAGCACTACTAAACAATACACCCACTGGGTGTCCACAATAAACACAAGCCAGTGGATGGGGAACCAGTCGAGCATGGAGGCATCCCCTTTTGGATTATAAATTTTTTTCATAGTTTATTTCATTTATTTTAGTCTCCGAAGCGCGGGCACAGCACTTACGGGAGCGCCGGGCATCCAACAGACACCCCAGCACCCACAAGGGCTGCCCCCATGTCCTAGGCTTAAGCAAGAAAATTAAAAAACCCTACGAAAAACCCCGGGTGGACCTCTTCCACAAGTCTGCAAGTCGAAGAGTCCACCCGGGCCAACGAAAACGGAAAAAGACGTAAAATAAAAGAGAAAAGCCCAAGTTACCAAAGCACTGAAAATTCGGCGACAACCGCCGACAAACCCGACCAAAATTTCCGAAGTTGGTCTCGACTGGTCCCGCTTTCAAGCCGGGCTATCTTCTTTTATATCGACTGCTACCCCCTTTTTTGCACTGCTACAGACCCCAAGAAACGCAACATTTTCAAGCTTTAAAAATATACAATAATAAAGCAATAGCAGCTTCCAACAAACACACAAAACAACAAGAAATATCGACGTCGTCTTGCTATAATATAGACGCTTAAACCAGCACCTAGTGGGCGCACGACAATGTGATGGCCAGCAGCAGCACTGACTTGGCCGATGTTTGCCAAAGAGCGAAAACCGCACGCTGGTGGGCGCGGCCAAAATTTTAGAGCAAAATATACCGGCAATCAGGGCGCCGTTTGCTCATAGGGACACCGGCAAATTTTTGCCGATATCTCAGGATCTAAAAACAGTAGGCGGTCGGGCGCAAGACCGGAATCTTGCCCTGGCAGACCGGCTGCTGATAAAATTAAAATTTTAATTGTATCTTCCACAAGAGGCCCGTTAGAGGGCGAATTAGACTTAAGAAACCCACGCGCGGCGCCCCCGAAGCTGCAACCGTGACCTCAGTCGACGAAGTTCTGTGTGTACTAGAGGTGGCGTCCTCCTCATTTGAGGCATTCGGAAATCGCGTTCTTGCTTTGATCCATCGAATTGTTTTCCTAGGTTTACTATGGGATTTTATTAACTGCCCGCGGCTTGGAAACCACCGGGGAATATAGTATCCATACTTACGTGGGACCTTGCGTTTGGTCATGCAGTAGATCAAACGGATAATAGTAACGATAATTGTAACGCTGAAATAGGGCGATAGTCCGGTGTAGTTCAGAGCAGGGAAATTAACCACCCTTCGTACTTGTTATTTAGCTATCTGAGCTAAATTAATTGCAAATTAATTGCCTTGCATTGTCGAGTGAGTCCCAAGTCAGAGGCCTTAGCTTGATACTGGAAAGCCGGTCGATGGTGATATTCGGTCCAAATTTAATCGTGATTTTCTCGGGTTTCAACATGAAAGTTAGCACTATCGAGCCTATGACCAGCTGTGTATAGTTTCCATGCGGAAACCATAAAATTCCGTTAGGCGGAACCTTCATGGTTTTGCCCAAAGTTACATGTGGGAGTTGCCTACGATTTGTCAATATAACCTCATGCTCACTAGTCCTAGTTAAGACACCTTGGATAGTAGTGTGCACAGCGTTATCGTTAGCGAGTGGGCCTATAAGCTAGCGGTTGCCATAACTACCTTGATGGAATCGGGCACGTGCTCGCCTGCAATAATCCATTCCAAACAATTGGTGCTGTGGTCGGTTATTAGAGCGTGTGGCTCACAAAAGCGATTCCGGGTCGTTGTTTGCATGCTCCTAGGTTTAGTGACTCATAACGGATGTGCCCCAACCGGGCGACGTATTGCCGTAGCATTAATTTCAACTGCGTTAGCGTGGCAGGGGCATTCCAACCAGTGTTGTAAACCCGAAAATAAGGCCTAACGTCGTTGCGTTTTGGCAATGGTAATTGTAAAATGAACCCAAAGCGAAATGCCGTTGTGTCCACATTTACGGGCATAACGCGACCGAATTAATATTCCAGGCTAGGTTCTCGCATTAGTATAGTCTTAGAAATGCGTGGGTCTAGGGAAAATAGCTGTCGTAACATAACAACGTCGATCACGGCAGGGGATAGCTCGCCGTTTAGCATGGATTTCATTATGGCTTGTACATATGAGCGCATGTTGGCTCGAAGGATGTGATCGATCAACTGGCGGTGCACATGCGCAATCCCTAGCTGATCGGCACATCGAACTTGTTCTTTCATAGTGACTACCTCCTGCATGGTATGGTGTAAAAACGCATAAATGTCCTCGCTAGCTCGGGTGAATTGTCTTATGGACTTGGCGTTTCGAAAGGAGACATCATTCGTCTCACGCATAAATTTCTCGAGGACAGTCGCCTGCTGACGAACATTATTAATATGTACTCCGTTTGCGAAAGCCATTTCCGGGCCCAAAAAGCCGGAAACGGCGCCTGCAGCGGCAGTAATTAGCTCGCGAAGCGTTTTCCGTACGGTTAGTGAGATCGCATAATTGCTGGTTTGCTACGCAAAAATAATGCGCGAGTAGTGAGTAATAGTTAGTGTCTAGTAAACCATGATACGCGTCGTCGAATTCACGTTCCAAAGCGCTTATGGTCTCGTGCAACTGTGGGTATTCGGTGCAGCTTGCCTTCCTGCAGCAATCAGCTCGGCAAGACCCGTTGGCTTCGTAGGCTGGACAGAAATTGCTCACAAAGGGATCTGACTTGCGTCCCCAATCCCGTAATTATAGCTGCAGTACCACTGGCAGGTATGTCGTCTGATCGGAGGTAACCACTAGGCCTTGCACTTCAATGACAACTCCTACCTGTCAGTGTACAAATGTACCTAGTCGCGAGACTGTATCGCTGAATGGCGAGAGCGTAGCGTGTGTAGAGCTTGCTGCCGAGAGCCAAAGGAGTACCAGGATCGTACAAATTTTCCCTATGGTAGAAGGGTTCCCTACACGATTGCTAGAGCCCGATAGAGAGCGACGGGTTCAGTTACTAGGAAGCTCCGCCGTGCTTTCGCTGGCCGCAGCTTGCTCAGCTATTTCGCCCTTTACGCCTCCCCCGTCTAGTGGGTCGAAATTCTTTTCGACTAATTCTTTTTGTTCGTCGGGTCCACCTGGGAGCCTGCTTCTGAGGTCTCCTAGGGTGACTGCAAACATTCGGCCATCGCTAGGGCCAATTGCTCATCCAGGTCCTGAACAGAACTACTGATGGTATCGCGCTGGAGTGTGCGCGGTTCCGAAATTAAGTAGTCTACTTCTACATGTTCACCGATTGTCATGCCACATTCAATCTGAAGCAGATTAACGCTTCGCACATCATTTCGTGTACGTTTATATCGGATGCACGGGTGAGACGCTGCATCCGAGGCGTCTGGATACCAACATAATATCGCCAGTTAGGTATTATATATCCATCGATACGGACAGACGCACAACCGGTGCCCAAAGTACCTTGGTAGTTTCATTTTCTTCGGTGGCTGACGAAATAACAATATGGGCTTATGCTCGATGATTGTCGGGCATGGCTCTTCTTAAACTCGCAACACATTGGATACATACTCAACTCCGTCTCGAATTCCCTCTCCATAACCTGCTGGAGCGTGTGGCCATTCATGCATTGGCCTACCAGTTCCATGAAAAGTTCCAACGAGGCAATGCTATTGGATTAACGTATAATCCTGTTACGCGGTGTTCGATAGCTAAAGCCATGGCTAGGATGCTGCTCAGCATCGCGGAATCTCGTTGAAGAGCCACATCGGTACTGCCCTCAAAACGGACATCGAAGAGCCTGCTTAAGTTGTTTAGTTGTTCCACAGCGAGAACTACTCTCCGGTAGAAAAGGGCTTGCGGTTGCAGTGTCGCAAGCTGCTCGAATTCGGCATTAATCCTAAAGTTGATCGGTATGAGGCATTCCGCCACATCCGCCAACTCAATGCGGGGGTATTGGTAACCTGAGGCCTCGGCACGACCCGTGGGAATGGTCAACAAAGCGTCCGTTTCAATGATTCGATTCTGTTCGTCGTCCGTTAACAACCGAACGTGTCCAGGTTCGATTGGAATATTGTTGGTGAGATAGAGTCCGTACACGTTCAATAGTTGTTCGTCGAGTCGGTGTATTCATTCATTATTAGCTTCCCGCACGAAGTTGAGTAAGTTCTTTCGTCCCATGCACGCATCCGATTGTTAACTAATTACGCTTACTGATTCCTCCGAATTACCCGGGGACATACTTGGTCTTCCTTCAACGGATTCTTCCTAGGCTGTCACATGTTTTACACGTGGCTACCCGAATTACCCGAGGGCATACAGGGCGCCTCTTCGACGGGTCCCAGGATACTACTGTAGATGCTGATCAACGTATCGATGGAATCACCTAAATTACCCAGGCACACGCGAGGCGGCCTTTCGATAGGATCATCCCCGCATTATTATCACCTTACAGGAGAACCAAATTCAACTCACTCATTTCCCTCGGTTCGCTCAATATCGCTATTTTCCTCGGTGGCCCGCTCTGTTCATCCTCGCTAGCAGTACCGTCTCCGTCCTCAGAGCGGATGGGTAATTGACTAACTCGCGAGCTCCGTCCGATGATGCTCGCGGTAATTCGTTGTTGTTTTCACGACGCATTGTCCACACGCCTTGGCGGTACCACTCCTGTTCATCGTGGCCGGGCCCGCAACGGTACCATTCGGCAACGGGATCTACCCAGTTGGCCCAGAATTCTACGTCGCTCAGCAAACGTCCCTCCTCAATCTCGCTGTCGTTGCACTCGTCATAGCTTTTGTCAAGACCATCTGGTGGCACAGTTATTTTGTACCCGAGCTCATCTTCTGGTCATCCTCACTGTCATTACACTCTAGTAGGGTACCCTGACTTAGGTTAGACACTTTCGCTCCGCTTAAACAGTTCGCATCGCTCGCGTTGGATCCATTTTGTTCAGACGAGAGTTCGACCGACGCCTCTGATTCACGAGATTTGCGCTTTTTAACATTATCAGCGTTAACTAGCACGCTGACTTCACGACACAACAAATCATCAGAACAACTTAGCTCAGTGCAAGACACGTCGCTGCGTGCTTCATCGACGGGGGCCGCAACGGGACCCTCATAATGCGATGGTCGGCCTTTAATTGCCACCCCGCCATCTATATTCCCGTACCTGGGCAGACCCCGGGCAACACTTTCAGCCCCAACGATCATACCCGCTTCATTGGCGCGATCGGTCTCGAATTGGCCGCTACCTCCACTTGGGTATGGGCGACAAGGGAGGCCCCGGTCAGCATCAAGGAAGGACCCAATGACTGTGGAACCCCTTGCCGATGAGGTCGGGAAGGTCACCTCAAGTCCATCAGTATTATTATTGGCCGGTTAAAAGTAACACTCAATTACGTCAACTTTACTTCCATTATCATTTATCAAGAACTCGCTAAGGCTGCAAGCGTGACCTAACTTAGGTAATTCATCACAATCATATGACACACAACATTCACACGCACACAAGGGACGGTTTTCGCGGCAGCCTGGCCCCCATACTACATCATACGTCCTATAATTTGGAACGAGACTAGGGCTAGGCGACTCTGATGAGGCCTCTACATCATCTAACCTAACCTCCCTCATCCCTGGTCCGTTAACTTACTTCTAAAAACTCTATGGGTGCCTCACACGGCAGCCCGAATAAATCCGTATTCTCCCGAGCCATACACACACACACTTGGATGGCCAGTCCCAGAAGAGGAAAATAACAATGGCTCTTCAAAAACAACAACAGAGTCAAGCTCAACAGAGTCTTCTTTCCCCGCCGACTTCGCGGTGCCCGTTCCCACCGTTGTGGTTTCGCTAGATAGTAGATAGGGACAATAGGAATCTCGTTAATCTATTCATGCGCGTCAAAATATTCTTTAAGCTGTATGTCATCAGCATTATAACTACTCCCAAATTTGATTCACCGATTCGTTCGATCTGTTTAACATCGGTATGTCAAATCATATGCTTCAAATAATGCATTGATATAATAGTTAAAGATACACGACTTTTAAATAAGTATGTTAATAAAACCTAAAATATATTATAGTATACATTCAACGCCTCTTTGGTCATCTCTGAAGAGCTGGGGGCTCCAGAGCTCCGCCTTGGCGTGACTTCCTGGGGTCTACCGGCATCAAAATTAACACTTCCCTTATAATCACTCAC